>PVJA010006876.1:17861-71224 GCA_004027025.1 Myocastor coypus | reverse complement strand
TGAAAAAAAAAAAAAAAAAAAAAAAAAAAAAGAGCCAATGCCTCACGGTGTCAGCTGGGGTCGAGCTTCGAGATAGAGGCCATGACTTCCTGGGGCTTGAAAAGATTACACATCAGCGCTGAAGTGCCAAACCCCCAAAATATTAGATATCATCACAATAGCATAATGCAAATTACTTCTTTTGCATATCTCTAAATATGATGGAGGTGAATGCAGGCCTCCTGCCTAGCCCAGCTCATAGTGCTCACCTTCTTCCCACAATCCCCTTCAATGCCTGCCACCTTCCCACAACTCCCTTCATTGCTGACCTTCTTCCCACAATTGCCTTTCGCAAGCCACTCCCCTTTCTCCAATGAGTAAAACCCGAGTGCACTCTCTTGGTTCCGGAAAGCCATCTTCATGGCGGGACTTAGGGCCCCTTGGCTCCCCAATAATTATATATATATATATATATATATATATATATATATATATATATATATATATATATGTCTTAGTGCCTTTGTTATTGCCATGGGTTGCACTAGGAGTGGTAGTTTGGAATTAACTTGGTGGCCAATCCTCCTGCCTCAGCCTCCCGAGTGCTGGGATTACAGGCATGTGCCACCACGCCTGGCTTACATAATGTTTTTAAATTTTATTTTTAAAAAATGTATTTAGGACAGAGTCTACAGTCTCACTGTATAGATCGAACTCTTAGTGATTCTCTTGTTTTCAGCCTCCCAAGTGCTGGGATTATAGGCACGCCATCACCATGCCCAGTCTCATTTTCAATCTCAATACTCACTGGGCATGGGGCTGGCATGGGATGCCAGGAATTGAACCCCGGCTGGCCACTGCACTAAGCAGCATTTTAGTCTGTTGAGCTATCTGGCCGGCTCTTGTTTTTATTTTTATTTTTTATTTATTTTTATTTTTTTGCAGTACCGGGGATTGAACTGTCTCTTATTTTTATTTTAATTTATTTTTTTAATTTAATTTTTTTTTCTTTTTTCAGAACTTTTGCTTATTTATTTATTTTTATGGCCGGCTCAGCCTGCCCTGAGGGCAAGGCTGGCAGAGCATGTGGTGCCGGGGATCGAACCGCGGTCCCTGCAGCCACCTAATCTTTCCTAAGCAGGCGCTTTGGACCACTGAGCCATCCTGCTGGCCCCTCTTATTTTTAAATTTTTATTTAAAAATTCATTATGTGCCTGGGGTGTGCCTTCCCTGCCAGCCCCACCTCAGGGGCATGCTGAGACAAATTGAGACTGGGTGCAGCGATGCATGCCTGTATTCCCAGTTCTTGGGAGGCTGTAAATGGGCAGAACATTATGAGTGCAACCTAGCAGTGAGACCCTGAACACCTTGTAGACCCTTTCCAAATGAATGAATGAATGAATGTTCATTATGGGACTGGGGAGGTAGCTTGGCATTCTAAATGACTGCCGAGCAAGCTCAAGAACTCAAGTTGGATCCCTAGTATAGTATGCTATGCTACCCCAGAACCCCAGGTGTTCTCTGTTGGCCACTGAACCCAGGCATAGTGGTGCATGCTTATAATTCCAGCACGGAGGAAACTGACACAGGAGGCTCACTACCAGTCTAAGCTGCATGAGACATTGTACCAAATAAATAAGTGATTAAAGAATAATAAAATATAAAAATTCATTGTTTTTAATCATGCCTCTATTTGTTTATTTAATGGTGTTCTGTAAGTATTACCTTCTAACTAGGTTGATTCAAAAGCCCTATCCTTGGATATGAGCATGATCTCGCTGCAATATCTGTCACCCCATTGGTCGCAAAGGTTGATTTGGCTGATCTGGCTGAATAGGAGTCCTCCTCTCTCAGTACTCCTTGTGTGTCCCTCCCAAAGCTGTGTACTTGTTTGAAGACAACCACCCTGAATGAGGAGAACTGTTCCTTGGTCGGTGGTATATGAGTAGGTGTACTTCCCTGCTAGAACCTCCAAACAAAAGACTTATTCTCAAGTTCAGAGTTTGTTTTCTTTTACATGTTCTAGTTTGTTTTGAAACGTCTCTGTTACACTTTTCATATCATTGATTGCAATTTTTAGCTTTAGTATTTCTGGTTGGTTCTCTTTTGAGACTTCTCATTGGTGAATTTTTTTTAAATTTATTTAATGGAAAAAACAGTTTAAAAGGGCCTCATTTATTGTCAGTGTTCCAAATGTACAAAAAAAAATTAGAAAATAACCCCCAAATTCAATTTCCCCCACCTCCACAACACAAATAATTTTCCCAAACCCACAAACATAAGCTGGCCCTGGTAACAGTGCAGCTAAAAAACAGTTTTGAGGAAAAATTAACAGGATTCAGATTATATCCATTCTGTCCTCTTGGCTGAGAGGTAATATTTCTGCATGGGGCCCAGTCTTCCCCAATGGTTTTCCATCTCTGGTAGAAGAGTCCTTTTAGAAAGTGGTATGTTTGGCTGTTGCTTTAGAGATCCTCCTGTGCTTTCTTTTTCTTAGGTTTTTCTTCTTGAATTGTGGGGGGATTTGTAGCTTCTCATTGTAGGTATCTAATAAAATCACTTAATTTACGGCCACCTTTATATTTCTTTGGACTTTGCTTCTTATTGGCTGGAGAGAAATAAATTGTAGGAAAGCCTCTCACTTCATGTGGAGAAGGCACATTATTGGCTGAGGCATCCATCTTGGCTAAGACAATGTTTGGGTCTTTGCTGAGCTTCTCTCCCAGTTCTTTATATTTGGGTTCCAGATTCTTACAGTGACCACATCAAGGAGCATAAAGTTCAATCACCACATCCTTATTTTCATTATTCACTATTTGATCAAAATTCTCTGCTACTACTACCTTCACAGGCCCATCACTGCTTTCCGGGATTGGCTCTGACTTCAGGTATCTCTTGAGATTGCCATCAAAGTAATCCTGCAGGAACCTCTCCAGAGCTTTGCCATCATGTAAGAACTCCTTCTGCGTGATAAATTTCTCCCCCTTAGCAGTTCTGATAGCAACAATAGGAATCTCCAGTAGTGCTCTCCAAGCCAAAATCAGACAGTTCACGGTTGAGGGTTTTGCAGCTTGCTACAGCAAAGTTGAGTTTGTGTCCAGCATCCAAGAATTTCTTTGCCACCATCATTACTCTGTTTCTCCAGCAGTAGAAACTTTAGCATTCTTTTCATAGTCCACATCATATTAAGCTGTAAGTATTTTTCCCTGTATCAGATCTTTATTGTCTTCTGTCATGTGAGGACAGATAGCAAAATTTTTTCCTGGATAAGCTTTTTAATTTTGCCACTGGTCATTTTCTGTTCTGTATATGCCACAGTTTTGTCTTCAAACTTGTTAGCAAGATGTACAGGATGAAATAAGGTGACACCCTCTCCATTGTCATCGTACTTCTTTACCGAAGACTCCCCATTAGTGTGCGCAAACTGGTGGTTATCCTGCAAGTTGCTGGCTGCTTTGAGGAACTTGGACTGTGCTTCACTGAACAAGTCTCTGAAAAAATCTACCACAGCAGTATCTTTATCATTGATGAACCTCTTAAATTCTTCCTCAGTTCTGAGAGGGACTGAAGCTGGTCCTGCTTGTTTCTTCAGGTGGCTGACAATTCCATCAGCAGTCCTAGGTCCATCATAAACCCCTAATTCTTCACCATCTCTAAATATCTTCAAGGTTGGATAACCAGTGACTCCATACTTATTACAGGTGTTCGTGTTGTCTGTGCAATCAACCTTTGCTAGTGGGACTATTCCTTTTAATCTGGCAGCTGCAGCTTCATACTGAGGGGCAAGCACCTTGAAGTGTCCACACCAGGATGCAAAGAACTCCACTAGCATGAGGCCCGCGGTGCCCGTGTCAGAGACACGACTCTCAAAATTGTCCTCCGTGAGCTCTATCACATTGGAAGCAGTGGGGAGGCGGGCTGTGGCAAGAAGCAGCACCATGCCAGGCAACAGCATTAAGTGGTTTGGGAACACATCACGGCAGTTCATGAGGGTAGGGGCTCTGAGGGTGCTGCGGCTGCGGAGGTCTGGCCAGGAACCACGCACCCATGGCCTGCGCTTTCACTTCTCATTGGTGAATTTTTATTCACATCCTAAATTTCTTTGTATGATGTATGTATCTGTATTTTCTTATATCACACTTTTTTTAAGATCATTATATTAATTTCTTTCCAGAAATTTCATAAGTGCCTGCTTAGACAAGTGCGGAGACTGCAGTTCAATCCCTGGCTCTTGTTGTACAACCCCCACACCCAGGGCAAGCAGGCCAAGTCAACCAGAGTCTGGGCATGGTCACGCAAGCCTGTAAAAGCCTGTAATCCCAAGACTGGGGAGGCTGAAAGCAGGACAATATCCATGAGTCTGAGCTGCATAGTGAGACCCTGTAACAACCAAATACATTTAAAAAAAAGAGATGCTTTTGGAGAACTATTGTTTTCATTTCAAAGTTAAATGTTTCATGTTTTTGGTTAGATATAATATAGTAGGGGCAGGTGAGATGGTTCGATGGTCTAAAGTGCCTGCTTAGGAAAGCTTAGGCAACTGTAGGGACCCTCAGTTCAATCCCCAGCACCACATGCTGTGCCAGCCATAATTAAAAAAAGAAAAAAGTATATATATATATATATATATATATATATATATATGTATGTATATATATGTGTGTGTGTGTGTGTGTGTGTATAATTGAATAGGTACACTTTGGATCACAGTAGAGCTGAAAAATATATATCATCTTGGTGTGATTTCTTTGTCTTTGATTGATATGAGCAGTGCAATAGTTTGAACTTCACCAGTTCAGAAGGTAGCTGTGTCATTTTGTAGTGGATGTAGGCTTTCAAAGATGTGTGTTTTCAGGGTCCATAGAATTAAGCCCTAATGTCTGTTGTAGCTGCCACAGTTCTTAGTGATGTGGCATATGGAGAAAACTGTTTTCAGATCCCTCCAGGCAAGCACAGGTGATACCAGGAGGTTTGAGGTTCTGGCGTCCACAGTTCATGAGCCACAAATGTGAAGGACTCTTCAGGACTCTCAGGATGAATTTGGGTAATACCTGCACCTACAGCAATAGCAGCCACAGAAAGGGATTGAACCTTTCTGAGGTCACATTGGGTTAACACAGGTGCTTCTGGGGTCTGTGGCATGAGTAGCTGTGGTCCTAAGATTTTAGAACAGAAAAAGGACCATTCCTGGATTCTATTAGGTGAGTGCAGATGGAGCTCAGACTTGTAATGCTGTTAACCATTTTCATGGATTTGTAGGGTCAAGATGATACCTTCTCCATATTTCAGGAGACAAATACAAACAGTAGCAGGGCTTTTGACATCAGCAGTTGTCCAAATTCTATGAGCTATGGAGAAGGTGTTTCTGAGTTTTTCCAGATCATATGCAGATAATATTTGCATATGACCATGTCTCTTTTAAGGAGTAGACATGAGGAAAACCACTCAGGTCAAGCACAGGTGATGGGGGAACTTGTGTCTCTGGTATTATCTGTTCTGGAATGTCTCTACTTACATATGGGAAAACTCTAGTGAAGACAAGGGTGGTTGTGGCTTTGGTAGTTATAATTTTGGAATGGATGAGTGAAGGTGAGGCTTTTGGACCAGTAGGTATAGTACTAAGGCCAACAACAGTTGAGGAAACATGCCCTAGATTCTACCAGGTGACCGTGGTTATAATCCCAAGGTTGGGGGCTAGTGGGGAGAACTTCTTACATTACAGTCTATGGGGCAAGGAAAGCCTAGAACTTAGGCTTGTAGCTGTGGCAGCTCCTGATCCTGCAACTGTAGAACCCTGTGGGAGTAGCTGTCTTTCCCCCAGAGAGATGTGAACCAACACAAACCTGGCCATCCGTACAGGAACCTATAGATTTTGATAGTTTAAGTAATGGGGGATTAGGTGATCCAAAGTGAGCATCTTTCAGAGAAGAGAAGTCACTTAGATTAGCTAGCTCCCTGAACTGTGTTTAAAGCTTATAGGGAATGTGAATTCTTTAGTTAGGACTGTTGGTCTGATGCTGTGATATGGGTTGTTTCCCACTTATAGTTTTCCCTAGCAGTGTTGGGCCTTCTGCCCTTTGCTAGGGAGATGGGCTGAAGCTGCAGATTTCTTTGTTCTTTTCTCTAGGTTGCCTTTATGTCTCTCTGGGATATTTATTTAAAGTTTCCATCATTTCTTTTCCAGAGTTTTCTTTTTTTTGTCTTTTCTCTGTGGTGTTCTATTTAGCCATTTTGGCTCCATTAAAGTATTTTCTTTCTAAGCCAGAAAATCGTAAAAAATCCCATAGTCTTAGAGAAATACAGTAAATTTTATAAAGTCCTTCTTGGGTCCACATTCACAGAAAATATTTGTAGTAATAAAATCTTGATGCAAGTTTTCCAGAGACTTAAAACAGCTCTATTTTTAGAAGTTTTTTTTTTTTATGTTATTGAACTCTTCAGTACTCTGAAGTTTTTATGGCTGCCACACAATATTTAAATAAACTGAAGTAGATGGAAACCCCTCAGTGAATGGTAACTGGAGATCTCCTATAGGATTTCCATAGACTGGTTTATTCATTATGCACCTTGGCTTACTAGAACCATTTTGTAATGAAGCTGCAAGATGACTCCAGTGGGCAAATTGACCTTTCCTCTAGAGGTTGACTCTCATCCCCTGGGAGAATTGATTCTAGATGAGAAATGCAGGGCTGAAAAATTCTCTTACGTTGATGCTGCAAGTCAGATCCAATATCTTTAATTGTCTTGGTTAAGAGCCATGAGTATACATCCCAGAAGTTATAGTAGGCTTCAAGTACGATTGCTGTTATTAAAATGCTTCAGGGAAATGAGGAACATTGATGGTCTTTCTAATTGGACATCATAAATGAGTTATCTACAGTGAAATACCCTATCCTAAATTTGACAGATGTGCCTCTAAGGTTTTAACTGCTATGTTTGGTTAGGTTTGGATTTCTCTCCATGATAAAATTTACTTTCCTTGGGGCTGGGGATATAGATCAGTGGCAAAAATGCCTGCTTGGCAAGCACAAGATCCTGAGTTTGATTCCTGATACTGCAATAATTGTAATTATAATAGTAATAACTTACTTTCCTTGTATATTTGTTGCAAATATCTACATTATAAATTTGCTCAAAATTGGGGGCAGAACTCTTGATAATTTCAAAAGCACAAGAAATATTTCTTCTGATGCAGTAAATTACAGACGCTATCTTAACTGATAAGTGACTGGTTAATATAGAGCTAAATCCACACGGCTCTTTGATTTGGAACGTTCTCTTAAATTATGTGGGAGCTTTCTACTTTTTAAAAAATGTTACCCACTCCTAAGGACAAAGAAAAATGTGTGGGAGTATATAAATGGCCCAACAAACCATACTACTCTGTCTATAACCATGAACAGGAAGTCTTCAGCTCTGGACCACCAGTCACCTAGAAGGCAAGCAAAGGGCTAGGAGTTGCTGGTGTAGTGAAAAGTTTATGGATTAGGGTGAGTTTCAACTGGTGAGGATGTGTGTTGTGAGGAGGAAAATAATGAAGTTGCTCTGTTTAAGTAGTAAAACAATCCATGTTTGACTACTTAATTTTTGAAGTAGATAATATATTCATATGTCTGGGTGTGGTGGTGCACACCTGTAATCCCAGCACTTGGGAGGCTGAGGCAGGAGGATCAGTGCAGGTTCATAACCAGCCTGGGCTACAAAAGTGAGCTCAAGGCCAGCCTGAACTGCATAGCAAGACTCTGTCTCAAAAAGACTACATATATATATGTTTCATTTTTTAAATTTAAAAGTATGAAAAGATAATTCCATTTTTTAAAATCCTCTTTCTGAGCTGGGGATGTAGCTTATTGATCAGGTACAGTACTCAGCCTAAATTTGGCAGGTATGCCTCTAAGGTTTTAACTTCATGTTTGGCTAGGAGTGTTAGGTTTTTTTGTTTTTTTGTTTTTGGTGCCTAGGACTGAACCCAGTGCTTCCAGCTTGCTAGGCAAGCATTGTACCACTGAGTCAGATCCCCAGCCCCTAAAGTGTGTGGTTTGATCTCTCCTCTCCTCTTCTCTCCTCCCTACTCCTTCCCTTCCTCTCCTCTCCCCTCTCTCCTCACCTCTCCTCCCCTCCCCTCTGCAATAAAATAATGGATGTACTTATCACCTCCAAGCATTTTCTCATGCCTCTCTGTAATCATACAATAATGAGTTTTCCTAATGGCCAAACGTGTTGACTGCCTTTTCATGCATTTTTTGGCATGCACACACACACACACACACACACACACACACACACACACACTATGTGGCCTTATCTGTTTAAGGCCTCTATGAATACAAAGTAAGATTTTAGGTATGATTCCAAGTTCATTTTTTAAGTTTTGCATATTGATATCCAAATGTTCAAGTGTGATTTGTGCACAAAAGTTATGCTATCTAAGCCAGGCATGGTGGCTCACGCCTGTAACCCCAGCAAAAGTTTGGCTCACCATTTGTAAAGGTTTCAGTCCATAGTTGGCTGGCTTTAAGGCAGGTTGGCATGGTACAAGGACATCACAGTGGAGAAACATTCCATGGCAAGGCAGAAGTAGCAGCAAGCAGCAGTGGTGGCAGGTCTCCCTTTACCTTTTATTTCATCTGGGCTATACACCTTTGAGGAAGGCTACCATTATCCACAACCAGAACTATGCTAAACCAATTTAGTTGTCATACTCCCTTAATCACAGTATCGTGCACTGTAATACAGTGTTACACACCCGTGACCCACCTACTTCCCTAAAGGTCCACATATCACCTCATGGGATTGTGGGGGGACACCTCACTCAAACTGTGCTGGAGGTTATTTGTCCCATGGTTCTAGATATTTCAGAGCATGGTCACTTGGACCTGTTGCTCTCAGCCTATGGCAGTGCAGTGTATTGTGGGAGTGCACAGTGGAGGGTACCTATTCATCTCATGGCAACTTGGAAGCAAAAAGTAAGAATCCCAACCTCTCCTTTAAGGGTACACTCCACAGACCTAACTGCCTACACCTAGGCCCCACCTCCTAAAGTTCCACTGCCTCCCAGTAGTGTTGTATGGTGGGAACCAAACCTTCAGTGCACGCAACCCCAAGGCACTTTTGGACTGGAACTATAGCACCTGCCAACTTTTTCTTCCACAAAGTTTGTCAGTTCTTGCAGACAAAACTATGGGCTTCATCGGAATTGCATTGACCACAGATAAAATTTTATCCCGCCCTCTTTTTTTTAAGCATAAGAGGTACCCCCCATACACACAGAGTTCTGCACCTGGATCTTCTTACCGTATAAACAAGTCATGGAGCTGTTAATTTGCAGTAGTCTATATTCTAGCTTCATTGTACTCTGTCACTGGGATGTAACTTATTTAACCAATCACCTATGATGGAATTTTAAATTATTGTCAATATTTTGCAAGTATAGATCATGCAGCAATACAATAATCTTACCATGCCATTTCACTTGTGGGCAAATGCTACATCTGCAGGATACATTTTAAAAGTATGATTGCTAAATCAAAGGGCACATAATTTTGAAATTTTAATGGATATTGCTATATTGCTTACCTCAGAGTTTTGTTAATTTGTATCTCTTCAGTCAGTAGTAAATTAGGCCATGTGTGTCACTGCCTCAGCAGTACATTACCATTTTCTTTTTAAGCTAATAGGTGAAGCTGATCTATTAAAATCATTCTAATTTGTATTTCATTATGGATAAATTTAAATAGTTTTTGTTGTTTGAAAGCTATTTGTATATCTTCTGTATTTTTTTGTTTGTATCATTTGTTGTTAAGGTCTCATTTGTGTATCTTCAAAATTTATATGTTGAAGGTCTTGCTTCGACTTGCCCTTGACCACCCAGCAAGAAAAAAAAAAATCCTTAATTACAGTGCATGGAATGCAGAGCTAGATTGGTGAGATGAACTTTTAAGAGGCTTAGATTCAATAGCCTCCAACATCACAAGCTTCACTGGTGGCCCACTGCAATTGTAAAACCTTTGACTGTGTATGTATCTGCTTCCTCTTAGTCCAAAGAGAAATATATTCTTTCCTTTTTTTTTTTTCCTAAGCAACATCAATAGGGAAGTGGGTCATGCCCACACACTGTACTCTGTAGAATGATTGTGAGGACAATATGCAATATGTCAACTTTCAAAGAAAAGAAAGGGGAAAGGAAAAAGAAAAAGTAATGTGGATTTAGAAAGGTTAATGTTTAATTGTTTGATCAATCTTATATACATATATGTATTAATCTAAACTGATCTGATGATAAAAATATGTAATATAACCATTGTTAAATTTAAACAATAAAAAAATTGAAACAACAACAACAAAAAAATTTATATGTTGAAATACATCCAAGGTGATAGTGTCAGGGAGTGGGAATTTCAGGAGCAACTTAAATCATGAGAGATTAATGTCCTTGTTACAATAGGCTCATTGGAGCTTGTTGAGTTTTCCATCACGTGAGGACATAGCAAGAAGTTACCTTCTATGAACCAAGCCTTCCTGTGATAATAGTTTCTCCAGAACTCTGAGAAATAAGTTTCTGTTGTTAAGAAGCCACACAATGTATAGTAGTTGGTTGTAGCCAGCCAGAATTGACACAGGCACCCATGGGGGAAAGGAGGGGTGGATTTTAAAAATATTTCAATGCCAATGAAATGTTTATGTATTATAGATACCCTTTGATGTGAATTAGAAATATTTGCTTTGTTATTTGCCTTTATTTATGCCTTTTTTTCTGTGTAGAGGATTTTTATATTTATCTATTTGAATTTATTATCCTTTTCTTTGAGGCTTTGGATTATTTCTTAATTGAAAAGGCTTTTCCTGTTCCATGTATATTTAAAATTTCTCCTGTTTTTCTTCAGGCATTATTGTGAGTAGGAATATTTTTCTTTTTTTCCTACATTTACATCTTCTGTTTTTTGGAGTTTATTCCGCTGCACTAAGGTATCCATTTTGTTTTTTGTTTTTCCATTTATTAAAATGTCCTTCTTTCCCTACACCAGTCCTGGAAGCCACCTTTATAGGTAGTAAATTTTCATGCACTTGAATCTATTTCTAGATTTTTCCTTTTTCATTCCTTGAAATGTCTGTGGAATTACAAATGCCACTGCTAGAGTTTGGCTCTACAATGTCCCCAAAAGGACTGTGTCAAAGGCCTGGCCCTCATCATGGGGCTGGTGGACAGTGGCAGAAACTATTAAGCAGTGGGGCAGTGGGAAGTGTTAGGTCACTGGATATATGGACCATGGGTCTCTTCCTCTCTTTTATCTCCAGCTATGAAGTGAACAGGTATTCTCCACCATATTCTCCTGCCTTGGTGACTCACCACAGCCCAGAAGCAGTGTGGCCAACTTATGATAGACTAAAACCTCCAAAATAAACTTTCTTTTTCTCTCAGGTACTTTATTACAGTAACAGAAAGCTGACTAATACAGCCACTGAGCTATGCTCTCACCACCAAGTTAAGCAAAGTTTATAATTCAGTGGTATTTAGTACATTCACCATATTGTATAGCCATCATGTCTACCAAAGTCTAGAACATTTCTATCATCCCCCCAGAACCTCTATAACCATTGAGGTGGCAATTTCCTAACGTATCTTTACACATATATAGACATATGCACTCTGTATGTATATATGCGTACATCCTATTTGTTTTTTCTCTAGAGACCCATGATATGTTCATCAAATACAGCATGCACTCCCCAGCTTCCCTCCCTTCTAACCTTTGGCAACTACTACTTTGCTGTTTGTCTCTATGGATTTACCTATTCTGGGCACATACGTAGAACTTTAAAATACATAATTTTTATATCTGAGTGCTTTTGCTTAGCATGTTCCCAAGCTTTATCCACCTCAGAGCATCTATAGTACTTCATCCCTTTTGGGGGCCATTGCTTGTGCACCACTTCCGACAGACATTTGGATGGTTTCTATCTTCTGGCTATTGTGAGTAATATGGCCACAACTCTTAGTATTTGGACATTTGTTTCTAGTGGTTCTTTTATATATATACCTCCAAAGGTAATTTCTTGGCTAAATGGTCATTTGTTTAACTTACTGAATACCTGCCAAACTGTTGGAAGTAGTTGTTCCATGCTACATTCTATCTATCAGTGTCCCAGTTTCTGCACTTATATTCTATTACTATTATGGCCAACCTGGTGAGTGTGTACTGGTAACTACTCAAGGGTTTGGTTTGCATTTCCCCAATGATTAATGTTGCTGAACTTTTCCTACTGGTCATTTATAAATCTCTGGAGGGAGCCAACGAGATAGCTTAGTGGAGTAAAGTGTCTGCTTAGGCAAGCTTAGGCAAGCTCCAGGACCACAGATTTGATCCCCAGCATCACATGCCCTGCCAGCCCTGCCCCAAGAGCAGGCTGCATTGGTCAGTCTGGGCATGGTGGTGCATGCCTGCAGTACCTGCATTGGAGAGGCTGAAAGCAGGAGGATCATTATGAGTCCAAGGTCTGTAGAGAGATCCTGCAACAACCAAACACATAAAAACACTAAACAAAACAAATTTTCTTTGGAGGAATATATATTGTAGAGGGAGCTTTTGGAATAGCTCAGTGGTTTAAGTAATCCCAGTCAGGCACAGGGGGTGGTGGCTCGATCCCCAGTCCCACCCTTAAGGCAGCCTGAGCCAGCCAAAAAAGAAATATGTACTCTAGAAAATCATTGTTACCATGTTTATTTTTAAGCTTTCCAAGCTCTACCTCTTCCTGAGATTTATTTCAGTATCTTGACAGGCCTTTTTATTTTATTATTTTTAAAATTATTTGGTACAGGGTCTCATTACGCAGCTTGGACTCAGTGATCCTCCTGTTTTCAGCCTCCCCAGCACTGGGATTACAGGTATTCACCACCAAGCCCAGACTCTGGCAGGCTCAGCCTGTCCTGGAGGCAGGGCTATCAAATCATGATCCTTCTCTGACTTGCCTAAGCAGGCACTTTAGCCCTCTGAACTATCTCGCCAGCCCCAGGCCTTTTTGTTTTTATAAATGCACCAGAAATTTTATCATAACCATAACTTCCTAGCTAATTGTGACAGGACTTCTAGATACCACTTTGTAGTTTTCCTAAGTTTCATATCAATTTTCATGTCATACTGACATGTCTTGCTAATCATTTCAGTTCCATTAGATGTCATTCGTGAGCAGTTCTTAGTAGGGAACATGACTAAGAACCTTTAGGTGGTGCTCTTTGGTTAAAAATATCCCTCACACAACTTTAGTGCAATACTCTATTGCAGACGTAGCTTTTATCCTTTTTTTTTTTTCTTTTTAAGTATGATCTCCCAGGTATGCTTAGTGTTCTTCCCATACCATGGCTGTTACAGAAACTGCTCCTGCCTTCCCACTCCACATACCTCTCACACTGAAACTGTGCTCTTATTTAACTGCTAGTTGTGCTTCCCAGGGCCCCCCAGCTCGGTCACACAGAGCTGTTTCCTTCTCTGTGGCATAGTCACACTTTGCTGGTGGGACATGGCTTCCCTCATGTTCAGCAGCTAATAGCCTGTCCTAAATCCAGGGTCTCCCATTTACCACTACCCCACCCTTGAATTCAGGGTTCCCACCTTGTTACTTGCTCACCTCCTTGACTTCCTAAGTTTTGCCCAATTTTCTGCCAGCCATTCATCATGGATTTCTAGACCATCTTTTTATGTCTTTCCTTTTTTCTGGTTCCAAAGAGGTCTTCTGCAAAAATTGCCTCCTGTTTAAATATACTAACATGCACAGAGTGGAGTACAAAACAGTGGTAAAATGCTTGCTTAGTATGTGTGGGTCCTGTGTCTCGTCCTAGCACTACCAAATACCACACACACACACACACACACACACACACACACAGAGAGAGAGAGAGAGAGAGAGAGAGAGAGAGAGAGAGAGAGAGTCCCTGGAAAAGATTTGATTGCACTAACTAAATCCATATCACTTGCCTTGATATTCTCATCCCTTTATTAGTGACATCTCCTCCAACACTCAGTACCTTGCTCCTAAATCTATTTCTTACCTCCAGAGCACCCCTAGTTCCCTAAGGAACTTTGCAGGACTAGATCTTCTGTCCTATACCTTGTTCTTAAGAAGATAAAAACAGAAAAATCCAACTTTAAAAGTATTTTAAAAGGTTATACTTTCCAAAGCTCTTACTAAAACATTTATTTTTTTAAACAAAAATATACATTCAATCTCAGATTTACAGCATAGAGAAATAATTTATCCAAAGAAATTTGTATTTTAAAATTATTATTGCACCCAACAGTATAAGTTTTTGACACATTTGCATTGTCAACCTGTCCCACAACTCAAAAAACGGGAGAGAAATCCATAACTGACAAAATTGCACAATCTAACTTTTTTTGTAAAAAATAAAGAGGAAAAAAAATACAATTTTTTTATTTACAAGATAAAGTTGTAAACTTTCAGAAATTTATTTCCATAGAATAACTATGAATTCTTGTATCATAACTAGAAAAAACACTATAAAATTATAATCAGATTTTTCTGTCCTGTGTATGTAGAAATGTACACTTGTTTTCTTCATAGGACTTCAAAGGGACTTGATAGTGACTATAAGGCATAAAATGTGAAAGTCGTTTGGGGAAAAAAATAACTTTTACCTTATGGAGGAGAATATTGTCCATAATCACCTAGTTATCCTGAAAGTTTGAAAGTTGGAACTACTCTCAGTGGCCTTTTCTCTCAAGACGCAGGACAGGGGACAGTGCAGCTTGTGCTCAGTGCCCTTGTATAGGATTTTGCATGGAGGGAAGCATAGAAGTTTGCTTTGCAAAATATAGACTGTTGAAATGTTCTAGAATTTATCATGAATATCTTCAGGTTTTAGTTGTATGTTTATACTCACTTCCTCTACTACATGCTCTTTCATTTTTTTTTAATCCCAGGCAGGCCTAAGGAGGCTCCCAAAAGATGCTAGGGTTTTAGGTCTGCTTCTCTCTCTAGCAGGAATCTCACTCATTTATTGGATAAGTAAGACCAAATGTCCAATGGGTTGAGGAATCTAAAATAGTGACTGCGTGGCTTCTTTCCTTTCTTGTTTTTTGGGACAGGGTCTCACTAGGTAGTTGAGGCTGACTTTGAACTCACTGTGTGGTCCACACAAGCCTCAAACTTATGACAGACCTCCCACCTCAGTCTCCTGAGTGCTAGGCACTAGAATGACAGGTGTGCACCTCCATACCTGGCTAAAATAGTGTCTTCCTCCAGAGGGAACCACAACTAAGTTTTCTGGTAGGAATTTTAAAAAACAAATTAATAATTCATACATAATAATTATATAATTGCTGGGTGTGGTGGCGCACACCTGTAATCCCAGCACTTGGGAGGCTGAGGCAGAAGGATCAGTGCAAGTTCGAGAACAGCTTGGGCTACAAAAGTGAGCTCAAGGCCAGCCTGAATTGCATAGTGAGACCTTGTCTCAAAAAGACAAAAAAAAAAAAAAAAAAAAAAAAAAAAAAAAAAAAAAAAAAAAAAAAAAAAAAAAAAAAATATATATATATATATATATATATATATATATATATATAATTACGGTTACCATCTGATGAGTCCTTTGATTAAAATAGTGGTGCTGGGGATTTAACACAGTCTTCTGCATGGTACTGTACACTCCCAGCCTATGTGTGATATTTCAATAAGTGTACACATTGTATTGTATCCAGATCATAGTTTTCCTATCTCTTTAAATATTTATCTTTTTTGTAGTGAAAATATTAAATATTTTGCCTTTAGCATTTTGAAATATATAGTTCATTATCATTAGCTATAGATATTTTACTATGCAATACAACACAATATGTTTCTCCTAATTGTAACTTGGTACCCATTGATAATATCTTCAGTTTTTAAAAAGCTTTGTAAAAAGCCTTTGTTAGGCCTGGCATGCAATTCTGCGGTACAGGTCTTTCCTGGTGTGTAGGAGGCTTTAGGTTGAATCCCCAGTCACACACACACACACACACACACACACACACACACACACACACACACACACACACACATGCTTTGCTAGAAGGAGGAAAACCCCTGGAAAATCCATGTTGAAGATCACGGACAGGAAAATTCAGTTGTAATTTCATAATGTAGGGTTATTCAAACTGAAATATAAGACATCTTGATTCCATTGTCCTAGATTGAGTCTGGATTAAAACGTTCCCTTTCAAATCATAACGACCATAACCAGCTGAGCAATAGATTTTCTTGGTGTTGCTATCGCGTAATAGGCCAACCCAAGGAGTTATAAAAATTATTGCCTTCAGTATCTTCGTGACACATTCAGTTTTTGTTTTTGTTTTTGGTTTTTTGGTCCTGAGATTTTTCCATAAAAAAATAGACATTTGTGGGCACGGCGGGCGGCCCGGTGCAGCCCTCAGCTCTCCACCTTGCGCCGGTACTCGGCGGCCGCGCTGGGATGCGCGATGCCCTCGTCAGCGATGATTGCGTCCAGTGGCGCGCGTTTCCTGCGGATGCTGCGCCCCGACGAGATGAGGTCCGCGTAGCCGCGCTGGTGCGAGAAGGCGTAGGCCGAGCGCCGCGACGATGCGCCGCGCCGGAACACGTTCTGCCGCCGCTGCCACTGCTCCTCGGCCTTCAACCTCTTGCGGTGTTTCTGGATCTGGAAAGGCGGAGAGAGGCAGGAGGGCTCAATGGGGCATCCGTATTGTCTAGGATGGAGAGGACCGCCCCACCCGGCACCTCCACGCAGAGGCGGGTAGCCCTGTGCCCACTTTATAGAAGATGACTCGGAGGGTGTGTGTGTGTGTGTGTGTGTGTGTGTGTGTGTGTGTGTGTGTGTGTGGTGTGTCTAAGGTTTTGCAGCTGGCACAAAACACACCAGGACTCCCACTTTTCTTAAGATAGTGCTCTTTCCAAGTCCCAGTTCAGATTGAAGAGAAAATAGGCCTGATTCCTGCTCTGCTACTGCAAACTCCTCACCCTGCCCAGGGAGAGTTAATGAAGGGCCCCTTCCTAAGGAAGCTAGTTGGATTCAGGTGCCCTTCCTTCTGGGCCTGGGCCGGCTGATTACCTTCATTAGGTGTTAATCCAAGAACTGGCTATCTGACCTACATGAGTCCCGAGGGCAGGGAAGTGTGTGTGCTACTGCTCTTGGGTGGAGCTTCTTTGGGTTCCTGAGGGAGAGCTACAGAATAGATTATTTTCTTCCTTGGATATTGACATGTTGGAATATAGCCAAGAGCTGCTGTAGCCACCTGCCAGTGAAGACGAAACTAATAAAGAAGAGACAGAGATGGAAAGGACCCAACTCCTTTCTTGAAAACATTAACTTGTTTAATTAGCTGAACTCTAAGCTTGATAATTATTAACCAAGTGGAAGGAATATATTGTAGCTGAGACATTTTGAGTCACAGCTATCTGCTACTTGTAATTCAACATATCCTGCTCCTGTGTGTGTGTGTGTGGGGGGGAACCTTTAAATGGGAGATATAACCCCTATAGGGAGGCTATAAACCATATCTGTGTGGCAAAATGTTAACATTGTAATTGTTAAATTGAAGGAAGAAATACATTATTCTTTTTTGTTTGTATTTACGCATTTCGTATTTAAAAGCAAACAAAAATCCCACCCCTTGGTGAATAAGCAAGATAGAGCCACAGAGAAAGAGAAGCATTCATAAAAAGCCTTCTAACCAAGCTTCCTATGAGCTTGGACATCTACAGGTAAGGTGCTTTGATACCGGTGAGGAATGTGCAGGGTTACAGGAAGACTGTTCAGTATACCTTGTCACTTTCTGATGGCCAAATAGTCATTGACAGGAAGCGGAGGGCAACAACAGGCAGCAAGCACACTGCAACAGTCAAGATGATAGTCAGCCAAATATAGGGCTGCCTCAGGGCATTGGACGCGGTGCCTAGAAGGAACATGGGAATAAATCACAGTGGTTGTCTATCTCTAGTACACGGTTCATGTCTCCTAGTGCACAAATGGGTTATCCATGGGAAAGCCTTACAGTCAGATTAGCCTCCCCAAAGCAGCCCATTACTGCTCAAGAAATAGACATTTTAAAGCAGATTAAATGGGCTGTGGCTATAGCTTCATTGTAGAATGCCTGTCTGCCATGTATAGGCCTTGAGTTCAGTCCCCAGTACCATATTAATAAGTTGATCAAACCACACAAAGCCAAATGTACATAAATGAACAAACAGAAAAAAAGTGCCTTTCCTAGCACTGTATAACGGAAAATACAAAATTGGTACGTTGGTATGTGCTGTCAGATGTTTATAGGCAAATTTATCAAAATGTTTTCTGTACTCACACTGTTTAAGTTCCTGAAAATGATGATTTCGATTAATTAATTAATTTATTTATTTATTTATTTTTGTCTTGGGGCCAGGTGGGATGGCTCAGTGGTCTAAAGCGCCTGCTTGGGAAAGCTTGGGCAGCTTCAGGGACCACGGTTCGATCCCAGGCACCACATGTTGCGCCAGCCCTGCCCTTGGGGCAGGCTGAGCCAGCCATAAAAATGAGTGAATAAACAAAGGTTCTATTTTTGTCTTTTTCAGACAGGGTTTCGCTGTGAAGCTCAAGCTGACCTTGAGCTCACTTTTGTAGCCCAGGCTGGTCTCAAACTTTCACCAATCCTCCTGCCTCAGCCTCCTAAGTGCTGGGATTACAGGCATGTGCCTCCACGCCTGGCCGATTTAATTTTTTTTTTTTTACACTGCTGAATGTATTAGATTTAAAACTGTTTCATGAGAACATTCTAAGCACCTGTGCCCTAAAATTTTAAAATAACGTCAGTAAGGAAAAGCACATCAGGAAAAAAATAAGCCCCATCATAAGAAAAGGCTTATCACAACAACTGTGTCAGAGTCCAACAACTGCCAACCATACTCCAAATTTTCTAAAGAGAAACAGGCTTATGGGGATCTTTTTCATAGTGAATCATATAAGCTCTCTATTTAAATTAAGAACCTAATAAATTCTAGTTTGATATTTATTCATATTTGATATTTATGATACTCATGAAATTTATATCAGTTGAAATTCATTCTAGCACTTTTATTTTCATGCAGCTGTAGTTACTGGCCACATAACTATTTTCTACTATTGCTCTATGTACAAATCTTCAGAGACAGCCAGCTTTTCAGTTGGTATCCTATCTTTTTTTTTTTACGGGACCGGGGATTGAACTCAGGTCCTTGCATTTGCCAGGCAAGCGCTTATTCTACTGAGCTATCTCTTCAGCCCCATCCTATCATTTTGGTTATTTCTTTATTTTTTAAAATTTTTTGTCTTTTTGAGACAGGGTCTCACTAGGCAGTTCAGGCTGGCCTTGGGCTCACTTTTGTAGCCCAGGCTCCTCTTGAACTCACATCGATCCTCCTGCCTCATCCTCCCAAGTGCTGGGACTACAGGCATCTACCACCATGACCAGCCCATTTTGGTTATTTCATAGTTTGATTAGCTACTTTAATATTCTTAGGGCTTTGGGTTATTTCCACTTCCTTCTATTTTTCATAATTAGAAATGTTATGGTGCTACAATATTATTACAAAGCATCTTGCTAAAATTTGGTATGTTTTGTGTTTTATCTTAGGGTGTTTTCTTCAAGTGGAAGTATCTGGTGAAAATGAATGGAAAATTTGATAGTTCATTGTATATATTTTTTTTTAGATACTGTTTTGGGAAAATTATATTATAGTGGTACTGGCAATACATTTATACTTAATTTATCAATAATCTACCAGTACTTGGTTTTATGTCAGAAGAAAGGGCTTTAATCTAACCATTTAACTAACAATTACACAATTGTACTTTAACATCATTTTAACTTTCTTACCACCTTATCAATCCACCATTATCAGTCGGTTTCTAGTTAGGACATGAATTTTTATTAGAAATAATTTAATTCCTATAAATTTATCCAGGATTTATGTCAGAGTCTAAACTAATGACCTTTGTCTTGTGTGTATACATATTTTTGGAATTTAGAAAATACCAACCTGTAAATTGAAATGCAGATGGAAAGAGAACATGGATTCCAGCACTATGAAAGTCAAACATGATGCCAAAATAAAGTGCAATACTTCCAAAAATTGAAAAAGCATTCACAAAAGTCCAGTAGGAGGTATCCAAGCCAATCTGTTGGGAAATCAGTGAAAAAAAAGTACATTCATTTTAGGGAGTTAGCATTGAAAGAACAGCTGTAAGAATTCTGAAAGTGGAATTTGACAATTTAGGCATGATCTGGCTGGAATCCTGAATAATCAGAAACCAAATCATCCCTGATTCAGACATGAAAGAAAATGTGCTTGTGATGAGGCATGGAAACAGCACTCATTCTGTGAGGAGGCCAAGGTGGGGTGGAGGGAGAACTGGCTATGTGCGCACCAGTCATGTACATATATAGGTGCCAGCAGACACCACATTCAGTCAGGAAAGCCACATACCTGGAAATTGACTGTGATGACTAATGCTGAGGCAACTGTGACAGCAAAAGACTGGTAGTCTGAGGGTGCCTCTCCATCCTGCCCCACAGTTTGCAGATAAGCACCCAGGGGGATGAAGAAGAGGACCATTGATGTTAAGACTCCATGCATCAAGCTGACGAAGAATCTCTTGTAATTGAATAATAAGTCTCTTTGTCCCACTACATACAACCCAGGGAATCGGAGGCTTAGCTTGTCACTTACATCCTAAAGGGGAAAACAAAATTAGAGTGTTGTCTAGTAGGTTGATGGTAGATGGCAGAGACATTTTCAGCAAGTCAGTTGGTAGGTTTTAGGAAGGTAAGCTGTGAATGAGATCAGAAATCCTGTTGTCTTTCTGTGAGCAGAGATCAGCAGTATACTTTTAGTCTACCATTGTTTGATATTTAAGACAGAAAGGGACTAGGTGGAATTTTATCATTTTGCTACTTAGGGAAAGAAAATAATGTCAAAAAAAGTAGGGCTAGTTTTCTTATTTTACCTTTTAAGAGACTATATACTATTTCAAAGTCTTTGGAAAAATATATTCAAATACATATTGATAGGATAATTCTCAATTATCTCATTTTATTTATTAAAGAATTTTCTTTGAGAATTCTTATTAAATAAAACAGACTAATTTGGAAATTAAACACATAAATTTTAGAAAGTGTTAAAATTTAAAGTAAATAGCATAGAGACATACTAGACTTCTGGGTGTCTAAACAGACAAGTGTTAGTGTCTGAAAGGAACATTATGAACATTCTAATCAGTGAATTCAACAGATTCACAGAAACCCTTTTGTTTGGTTTGTCTTTTTGAGACATGGTTGGCCTTGAACTCACTTTATAGTCCAGGCTGGTCTCAAACGATCCTCCTGCCCAGTGCTGGGATTGCAAGTATGCACCACCACACTGGCTAGAAATCCTTTTTTCTTTACAAAATAAGAAGCACAGCACTTGTTGCCTCATAACAAATTTGTACTATGATTTCATCAGGGTAAAATAAAACCTAGACATTTCTGCTGTAGATGTCTAGTAGGCATCAGTCAGTCCAGGAAATGAACACCTTTCCCTTTCTCCACATCCAGCGCCTACCTGGTCAAGCAGCCCCATGAGGAGCACAGGCAGGCTAGAGTACAGCACATTGTACAGGGTGATGAACCAGTCCTCGTATGCCGTCTGCAAGAGATGACAGGGGCTCTGGGTTATATAAAAGACAACAGGCCAACCTGCTTTCTCTGCACAGTAATGCACTCAGCTCAGTGGACATTTTGCCCACCCCACCTGAATAATACCCCTCACCTATACCCTGAGGAGACAAGCATTTGTTTTTTCCATCCAATGGACAGAATCTCAGACTTAACTTGGAAACAAGTCTGACCCCCAACTCCCACCCTCATAAGCATGAACATGTGCTCCAAAAATATTCTAATAAATGACTGTATTATGATTAAAGAATGCTAGAAAATGAATATTCATTGTTTTCTTCACCCCCCTTCATTAATGAAATAGAATACTTAATAAAACTGGCCCAGAGGCATGTAAATAGTATTCAAAATTTTCATTTACTTTTATTTTGTGAGGTGACCATTTTCATGCAAACATTTTTATGAAAAAAAGCACACAAAAAAAGACAGTTCCTGATACACACTACTAAGCAGCCATCATTCCTTAGATAGGACAGAGTAAGTAGACTCAGGACCCAGTCAGGAGGATGTCCCCAGCCCTGCTCTGAGTCACTGCTAGCCTGAGGCTCCTTTGACTCCAAACATGATGGCAGAGCATCAAAGATTTGACAACTCTAGGTATCAACTTAGGTTCATTTTTTTATTAACAATAATTTTTTGATACACTATATAACACAGGAGCTTTCCTCATTTCAATGAAATCTGAAGACCAAAAAAGAAAAAAGACATGATAATAAAGCTGTCATCATCTACAATTTAATCCCTTTAGCTTTAGTCAAATATAATTTTACACCTCTTAGTTGCACATTTGTTATTACTGCTTTTAATAACAAAGTAACATGGAAAAGTAACCTAAGATGATGAGAAAAACATAATGCCTAAGGTGAATAACAAACAACCTTAAAGTACCAGAAACATTCCACAAAAGCCATACTCTTGATTATGTCACCAGCTAGAAACATAATGAAAACTACAAATAGGAAGAGAACAAATTTGTTCTTTCAGAACTAGAGGTTTATTCATTTAAGAGGTAGAATCTGCGCAATAAAAATATTTTTAAAATAATATTGTACTACCTGTGCAGAGTAGCCATTGAAGAAGGAGTACCAGAAATGAACCAAAGTAAATGCAAAGTTTTTATAAAAGAAGTATCGCAGGAACTTGCACATCCTTATATAAGACCACCGGCCATGCACCAGCAGTAGCCTCTGTAAGTATCTGAACTGGGCAAAGGAGTAGTCACTGGACATGACAGCTTGCATTCCTTCTTGTCCACTTATTCCAACACCAATGTGGGCAGCTATGAGGCAGAAGGAGAAGACACCATGGATCATAAGTGGATCTAAGGCAAAGCATCAGATGACAAAAAATGTTTTTATAGCAAAACAAAAAAATAAAGACATGTGCATTCATGGGCCAGTATGCATAACAGCTCTTGCTCACCATCTGTCTTTTCCAACTCATGAACCCAACTCAAGAGTCAGAGGTACAACTGGCTAAACAAAGCCTCCATAAATACTTGTGAAAGGACCTTAGATAGGTGGTGAATTCCATTTGGGTTATCTGCCCAGCTCATAAACCAGGCCTCCCACCCACAGGGTAAGCCCCAGGCACCCATGTGTGCTCTCTGCATCTCTGTGCTATTGACCACAGCAGATTCAGCCATGGACAGATGTATAGTCTGTGATAAATACTATGAACTGGCTCACTCAACCTTTGTTCTACTTGTTTTAATTGGAGAGGTTCCCAGATTACCTGGCAGCTAACTTCATGTTATGAATGAGGTTCACTGTTTAGACCCACTTGTAAGTTGGAAGCAGGAGTGAATGGGAGTTTGCCATCCCTCCTGCTTTACAGCTGCCAAGGTGTTGCTAGGCAACCATACAGGCTTCCCAAATTCAGTACCTCTTCAGAAGAACCTCAAAGGCAGAAGCTTTGGGGAGTAACCCAAAGGTTAGAAACTCAACCTAGAACCAGCTGCTTCAGTCCCTCAAGAGCTTTTCAAAGCATGTAGTCCTCCATGTTAAACAGTTTTTGCTAGAAGTACCGATAGGGCTCTGTTTCCTGCACTGAACCCTAATTGATAGAAAACTCATGCTGGGCCAAGCATTTCTACTCTTGGTCTTCTGGAATTAGTGTTCAAATGTGTTTAGGTCTGGAATTTTAACTTGCACATTTCTGGAATGTATAATGCATTTTTTTTTCTTCTGAAGGGTGTGAGAGAAAAAGTATGGGGACAGTGAGGGAAAGAGACCCAGCTGACAGATGCTGGCTTCCCAGTGAAACTCTAGTGCTGGTTGCAACATCTTGTAGAAGCTGGGTTCCTGGGATGGGCAGCATGAGCAATCTTTATTTTCATAAAAGAATTTATGTTTCCTTCAACTTACTTTATTTGCCATCCTACACTGTAATCAAAAGAACTCTGTTTAAGATGCTTTAACTTTCAAAGGTGTACTTACTCATGGCCCACTATGATTTTAATTCATATTTGTGTGTGTGTGTATATGTGCGTGTGCAGGCACATGCGAGCACACACATGCATGTAGGGGAATTTTCCAGAATGGATAAAAATTAAAGTCATAATTCCACTGATCCTTTTAATAACCCTTAAATAACATTTTCAAATTAGAGAATTGTGAATTTAATCTGTTAACAGACAGGAGCGTAAACACTGGCAGTACGAAGAGACATCTGCTAGTGCACCAACACTTGAGAAATGACGGCCAACACGGTGCCAGTGAGAACTTTCAGAACTCTTGGCCCAATTGAAAAAGCAAAGTCTGGAAAATTGAAAATATTACTCTGCTAACTTGTCCAAACCTATGTTTTCAGTTACCTTTCGCAGTTCTAAAAAACAGAAGCAATTGCTTTTCATTCAGTATTTATGAGGTTTTTTTCAAAATCCACAAATTTCTTATGACCACCTATGATTGCCAAACTGTTCTTTCCTACCAAACCATGGCCATCTTTCCCTTCCTGAATAAGCCATAGTGGCTTTTGAGAATTTCCTTTGGCTTCTGGGTGGAGGGAGAGGAATCACTGGCCCAGGCCCTGGTATTAGTTCTTTGGCCTCCTCACTGAGCCGCTGGAGAACATCTGAAGTAAGCATGGTCGTTGGTTTGAAGCCTGATTAGAGGCAGCTGAGCTGATGAACTGGTGGGTAGTGTTGCTTCTTGGTGGGGTTTTTCACCCTGAAATCTGAAGTGCTAAATGCAGACTGAAGTGCTTCCCTACAGGCACAGCTTCAGAATGCCTTAACAAACTCATTTTCTCAAGACACCAGCTGGCATAAAACATATTCAGCCACAACACAGGCAGAACACGGCCTCTAAGGGTGCATGGACCATTGCTAGGGACAAAATAGTGGTCACAATTTTCTCATTTTTATTTTAGTATTAGTATTATTATTTTGTATTTAGGACAGGGTCTAGGGGGTCTCACTAAGTAGATCAGACTTATAGTGATCCTCCTGTTTCCAGCCTCCTAAGCACTAGAATTATAAGCATGTGCCACCATGCCCAGTCCCAGTCTCACCTCCTCAAACCTCAGGGGTAGGGCCAGCACTGCATGTGTGAATTGAACCCTGGCTGCTGTGTTCTGACTAAAACTGGTGCTTTAAACTGCTGAGCTATCTGGCTGGCCTAATTTTCTCATTTTTAATAGTCAATCAGATTGCTTTTAACATCTGAATTTCAGTCTAGAGAGGTCCTCAACTTATAAACACTCAAGTTGCAAACTTCCACAGATGTAAACAGACCATTTTTTTTTAATGCTTCACTGTATATTTGAATCAAAGGTATCTAAGACTTATTTTGTCAGACTTAATGAATGAATCTTAATCATAAGTTGGAAACTTACTGTACTGCTTTGTGAGTAGCAAGCAATTTTTTTCTGTATATTCTTGATATAGCTGAAAGAGATAGGAGCTTTTGCAAGCTTAAAATAGGAGCCAGGTATGATGATACACACTTGTACTCCAGTTCTTGGGTAACTGCTAACAAGACCTTAGTTTCCTATATTCTCAGCCCAAATGATGGTCCATAAGTTATGTATAAAAATCCCTGGAATATCATAGGGACTAATAATAACTTTAAAATAAGAACAAGCCTTTATAAGGTTTATATCCATTGACTGTGTTCCACCATATTGCTATCAAATGTTCATCTCAGAGAGACAAACATTTCAAGTCTATCATGCAATACAATGGTAAGTCCACAAAGTGCACCACTCTTGCCTTCTCCAGTGTCTAGAAGCCTCTGTTATAACCGAATAAAAATAATATTTCAGTTACCCTTTTGGTACAGTTAGCAATATTAAGGGCACATAATAGAAAATAAAGTGGAACTGGCTCCTGAGAAAAGAAAGAAATCTGACTGAGAGCAAAAAAGGCCATTTGTATAGTAAGACAAGCACAAGCAGAAAACAGTGGAAAGGAATTAAACGCAGTGGCAACAGATATGTGCATTGATAAAAAAGCAAGAAGACATACGTCATGTAGATGACTCCTGCCGAGGAAGATAAAGTTGGAATATTCTTAATATATATCAAGGAGGAGGAGGAGACACTAAGAAAAGAAAGAGATGGACTTGTGAGTCACAAGATAAGCCCAATTAAAATTGAGTTATGTATAATGCATTTAAGCTGCACAGCACAACAGGAATGCATATAGACCTCTGAAGTACCAAGAGTGATAATGCAAAGCTGGAAATTGTTCTCAAGAAAATACCATTGTTTTCAAATGAGAAAACAAGCCTGAGCATAATAAGCTGGCACAGGCTGCTGGTGATAGGAAGGGAACAAGTATTCCTGCCTCACTAGCTTGGATATTGTTGTTACTTAAGTGGAGCATCCCTAATTCAAAAATCCAAAATTCATAATATGCTGAAACCTCAAAATCAGTCCTTGAGCAGGACTGAAAAAGTTTGTGGACGTATTCCAAAGTCAAAGGCTCTCAAGTCTGAAACGCTTCTGTTATAAAGCATTTCAGGTGAGGGATACTTCACTTATACTTGCTTGCAGTTCTAAAAAAAGTTTTCAGTTTAAAGGGAGAATAAAGGAGCAGCATTCCCTGTAGACAAGGACCCCAGCGTTGTCCCATATGTTTTAATGCCAATGCAGTGGTGTCTTTTCATGGTAGAGTCCCACCCAAAGAGCAGTACAGCTCTTGGCAGCTTTTTAGGCAATTCAAGAGGACACCGAGTTTTCTCTCAGTGCTAAACATGTTACCAAGCATGTTTAAACCATGCTTAAACAGGGAGCTCCATCATGAGGTTCAACAAGTTTATTGAAGGTAGGAAAAAGGCCCCAGAGAGATGCTTAGGTAAGGGAAAGATAATGTTTTCAAAACAAATACCTAAAGGAGTTCAACAATTATAAATAAGCCCAGAATTTTTTTTTAAATGTATTTAATACAGGGTCCACAGGGTCTCACTACACAGATTGGACTTGTAGTGCACCTCCTGTTTTCAGTCTCCCACTGGGATTACAGGTGAGTGCCACCATGCCCAGTCTCAGTCCCAACTCAGTGTGACCCAGGGCCAGGGGTGGCACAGGACGCAGGGGCTCAAACCCCAGTCCCTATGTCTGCCTAAGCTGGTGCTTTCATCTACTGAGTTATCTGTCTGATCTCCCACCCCAGGTTTTTTTTTTTCTTCTTTTTGAGACAGGGTCTCACTATTCAGTTCAAACTGGTCTTGAGCTCGCTTTTGTACCCCAGGCTGCTCTCGAACTCACACTGATCCTCCTGCCTCAGTCTTCCAAGTGCTGGGATTATAGGCATGCGCCACCATGCCCAGCTCCCAGAAAAATTTTAAAACTTATTAAGTATCAAGGTTTTAAAAAAGTTCTAAAGAAATGTGAAAGAACAGAAGGGAAAAAAAACAGCGAACAGATAAAGAAGTAACAATAATGCCAGTCAACAGAACTCATCTTGTGCTTGCATTCTTTAGATACCACTGTCACCCTGTCCTGAGGAAAGAGTCACATGCCTACCCCGCCAAATGCCTTGTTAAAGATCTGCTTTGTGAAACCTGAAGACCAAAAGCCCCACAGTGCCCCTGCTGTTTCTTCTGTCTAGCAGGCTTGATCTCATGGGCTCCCTGTGTACCACTCACTTTTGATCATGTTCACGTCGTTGGCCCCATCTCCGATGGCCAGCGTGATGGCCTTCTTGTACCTTTTCACCAGGTCCACCACCATGGCCTTCTGCTTGGGGGTCACCCTGCAGCAGATGACAGCGCTGCACTCACAGGCCAGGTCCACGAAGTTCTGCTGACGCTGCTCTTTCCTGGCTTCGAGCCTCCTCTTACTTTGGGTCCGAATTCGCCTCTCTTCCTCTGTCCTGGGGAACTTCAGCTTCAGAAGGTTACTTTTCTTGGCCTTTTTCTCTAGAAGAATTTCATTCTGTAAAATCACAGATGGAAAGGATTACTAACCACTTTAGAGTTTACACCAACAGTACAATTTTTAAGACTTCAGTTACATGTAGGCTAGATCACGAGTTATTATCATTTATTATACTGTTCTGACTATAAAACATGTCTGACAAAAATTTAGGTAACACAAAAATCTGCAAAAAAAAAATGAAAATTACCCATTAATTGATAAACCAAGGTAACCAGTTTTATTAGTTTGGGATAATTCTTTTCATATATGCTATAATATTAATCTGAAATTTGGGAGATCAAGCTTGGACTTAGAGGCTAAGAGATTTTTCAATAGGAAGTTAATAAACACACAAATCTATCAAAAATGGATCCACACAAACTGCCCTCATTCAGCCAAAGTTGCAGACACATGCATGGTACGTACCAGCCACGAACCGGTGATTATCAAGGCGCGGTTTTCGCCAGGTGGGAAGAAAGGTTCATGCACAACAGGTGCAAGTTTTGCATAAACTCTACCTCTGTTTCTCTGGTTTTCCATCCTTGTATGAAGAAGAGAACTGTGGAAAATAAGTTTAAATGACTAAACTATAAAACCATAAAAATCCCTAGACTATGAGATTATTTTGATATATGTGTGTGTGTATGTGTGTGTACATATATATGTACATATATATATATGTATATATATATGTGTATATATATTCTTGCTTCCTTCTTTCCTTCCTTCCTTCCTTTTCTTTTCTTTGGTACTGAGGATAGAACTGAGGACCCTGTGCTTGCCAGGCAGACACACTTACACTGAACTACCTCCCCATGACATGTATATTAAAAACTATATTGAACACATAAACATTTATCTTACCCATTTTTGTGTTTATACTCCACAGTGTTGAGTATATTCCCACAGTTGTGCTAATGATCTCCAGAAGGTTTCCATGTTGTAAAACTCAAACTCTATTCTGCACCCATTAAATTGCAACATCTTTCCTTCTCCTCTCTATCCCTGGTGACCTGCTTCATGTTGTTTCTGTGAAGCTAACAATGTCTGATAGCTTTTATATAGGGAATCAGGTAGGATTTGTCTTTTTGTGACTTATTTCACTTATTATCTTTAAGATTCATGCAATTGTAACCTATCATAATTTATTCTCCTTTTGGGAACAATACTCCATCATATGGATATATCACTTTTTGCTTGTTCATACATTGATGTCACTTCTGTTGCTTCCATTCCTTGGTTCTTTATGAAAAGTACAATTATACACATGGCCATACATATATCTCTTGAAGATCTAGCTTTCACCTTTTTAGAGACTGTGCCAAGAAGTAGGATTGCGGGGGACATGGTCTTCTCTTTTTCTGAGGAACCTCCATACTGCTTGTAGTGAGTGCGAAGCTCTGCTGCACCATTTGTTTTCTCCCTGCCTCCGCAGTGCTTATTGTTTTATATTCCTTTTCCCTTTCTTTTTCTCCTCCCTTTCTCTTCTTTCTCCTCATTTCCTTCTCCTTTTCTTCTTCCACAGATGGTGATAGCTCATTACAGTATTGATTTGCATTTCTCTAATGGCTAGTGATGCTTCGCACTGTCTCATGTTCTTTGTGTGTGTGTGTGTGTGTGTGTGTGTGTGTGTGTGTAGCTGGCTCAGCCCACCCTGAGGGTGGGGGCTAGCACTACATGGGGTGCCAAGATATGACCGTGTTCCCTGTGCACCTGCCTAAACTTGCCTATGCAGGCACTTTAGGCTGCTGAGTTATCTCACCATCTCACAGGCCCTGGCTCATGTTTTTATCAGCCATTTCTGCATCCTCTTTACAGAAGTCTCCACTCAAAGTTCTTTTCTTTTCTTTTTCTTTATTTTATTCATTTTTTTTTTCTTGTTTCAAAACCTTTGTTTATTCACTCATTTTTATGGCTGGCTCAGCCAGTCCCTAGAGCAGGGCTGGCGCAGCATGTGGTGCCGGGGATCGAACCGCAGTCCCTGAAACCGCCCAAGCTTTCCCAAGCCGGTGCTTTAGACCGCTGAGCCATCCCGCCGGGCCCGCAACTTTTCTTTTCTTTTTTAATGTATTTAGTACAAGGTCTACAGGGTCTCACTACAAAGATCAGATTCCTAGTGATCTTGCTGTTTCCAGCCTCCCAGTCCCTGGGATTACAGGCATGCACCACCACACCCAGTCTCAATCCACGGTTTAGCACCCTAGGGGCGGGGCCTGTACAGCTTGTGGTGCCAGGGATTGAACCCAGGTCCTTGTGCTCTGTCTAAGCAGGTGTTTTAGTCCACTGAGCTATCTGGCCAGCCCTTCTTATTTTTAATTTCATTTAATTTTATTTTTTGGCGGAAATGGGGAATCGAACTCAGGACCTTTCACTTGCCAGGCAGGCACTTGTGCCCCTGAGCTATCTCCCCAGCCCCTTTAATTTTTATTTTATTATTTGTTATTTTTAATCTTACTAAATTCTGCTCCTTCTATCATGGGGGCTCCATGTCTTGGTACTTCACTACTTGCCAAAGCCAGCCAAAGGAAGATACAGCTGACAGTGTGTTCATAAGCAGCAAAGATAGGCAATGGAGCTGAATTATAACACCTTGGCTACGAAATTATGTCCAGTTTTTAAAATTCTCAGTGCTTTATAGCAACAAATTACTGACACATAATCCTTTTTCCTTTCTTCTCCCCCATTCTTTCCTTTTCTGTTCTCTCTGCTCTCTACTCCTCCCTCCCTCCCTCCCTCCCTCTTTTCCTTCCCTCCCTTATTCTCTTTCTTTCTTTCTTTTTCCTTTCTCCCTCCCTTCTTTCCTCCCTCTCTCCTTCCCTCCCTCCCACTCCCTCTCTTTCCTGCCTTCTTTCCATCCATATAGCCAGCCAGCCAGCCAGCCAGACATCCTGAGGACTGACTCTAGGGAGCACTGAGCTATACTGTCATGCCTTTTAAATTTTTATTTGGACAGGAAGTCTTTGTCCAGGCTTCAAACTCAGGATCCTCCTGCCCCAGCCTCCCACGTAGCTGAACTCCTGGCATGCACTACCATACCTAGACAGTAACACTTCCATGAAATGGAAAAATGAGCCATGAAATTTAGGAACGGAGATATCTTGCCCAATCTCTTTGTGTTACAAATAGGGAAATCAAGCCAGAGCCAGGTGATGCGCCTTCTGGCAGCAAGATAATGGAAACATTGGAAGGAGGACTGTGTTTCCTCACCCCAGTGTAGAGTGTTTCCCCTTCTATACAATCAACCATTATTCTTCAGCTTCCCAGGAAGGTCTCTTAGTCTGGCCACTACCGATGTCTTGTCCCAGATAATTCTGCTGTATGTCGCTGCTTACTGCAGACTACAAGATGTCTAACAGCATCCCTTGGCCCTGGCCACTAGAAGCCACTAGTGCCCCTCCTGCCCTGCAACCACCATAGATGTTCACAGATGCTGTGTGGCAGAGAGCAAGCTGGGGAACTACTGCACTGCGAGATCAGGTATTTACTATTCATTTTCCATATTTCTCATTTCAGGTTAAAATGATCAAGGCAAAACATTAAGAGGTTTGGAGAGGCAAGGTGTGCAAGCACACGCCTGAGGTTCCAGTTACTCTGGAGGCTGACGCAGGGGGACTGCCAAGTTCAAGGCCAGCCTGGACAATTTATTTATTTATTTATTTATTTATTTATTCATTCATTCATTCATTTATTATTTTTTTAAATGTCCATTTCTGTCTTTCCTTTTTTCTCTAGGGTCTCACTACTGAGTCATATGATCCTCCTGTTTGTTCCTCCCAAGGGCTGGGATTACAGACGCGCGCCAACACACCCAGTCTCGCCAGCTCAGCCCTCTCTAGAGCCGGCCGGCGCGGCCCAAGGGGCCAGGAACCGAACCCTGGCCCCTGCGCTTCCTCTAAGCAAGCGCTAAATCCGCTGAGCTATACCACTGGCCCTGGACAATTCAGCAAGGTCCCATCGCAAAATTAAAAAAAAATAGAAATAAAAAGGACTAGAGATGTAGGTCATTGCTCCCTGGATTCAGTCTTCAATACTGAAATTGTTTTTTTTTTTTTTTTTTTTTTTTAATTAAATCAATTAAAAAATAAAGGCTAAAAGAGAAAAAACATGAAATGGCAAATTCAAACCATTTTACAGAAGTTATTGTGGGAGCTGTCTGGAAAAATAGTGTCCCTCGCTATACAGGGATACCTGGCTAAGAAACTGTTCAAAAGGAAAGAGACACTGGGTTGCAGGAAAGGAGAAAAGGGAAAAATTATATATATATATATATTATATATATTATATATAGTTAATATATATAATATATGTATATTTTTAAGGTAGTTATACTAATTTCTGTTAACCTTTCATTGAAAAGAAAGGGTTGTACTAATATTGTTTGGACAATTAAATATCTACATCTTGTACTATGAGTACTTTAAAGATAGATACATATAATGTATTAACCATTATTATTCTTCTATTATGTGTTGTGAGATTTTATTTCTCTTTAAAATAAAAATAAAACTTTGTTACATGCATAAATTTTTAGCATGGTGACCAATTTCTTAAATCATTTTATAAACTTTTTTTTTTTTTTTTGGCACAGGTTCTCACTATGCAGGTCAGACTCAGTGATCCTCCTGTCTTAGCCTCCCGAGTGCTGGGTTGTAGGTATGCACCCCTACACTTGCCTCTGTTTAAGCAGAACTGGTTTGGATAATGAAGTTTCACATTTTGTTCAATTTAACAGAGTGCCTAAGCACAGCAAACACAAATACTTTATCATCATCATTAGAAAGGAAGCTTACAAGGATACAGGCTTCTGCCTCATCTTTGTAAACCTGGCATGTGTGTAAGAACAGTAAACTTCAACATTGTGCCAGGCTGGCAGTGTGTTGAGAAAAACTCTTGAGGAATGAATGGCCTAGTAAGCCATCAATAGGCACATCTCAGTAACTGTGTCTAGTGTGTTCACAGCTTCTTGACAAGACAGGGCTTTTCTAGTCTATATTTTCAGGTCCCCTGTGACTCTGATTCAGTACAAAAAAACAGTTCCATCATAAGCAATGGTTTAAAAATGCCAGGCCTGCGCACCTTTAACTAGGCTATCGATAACCTACATGATGTAGCACATCCAAACTGTCTCCTCCTAGGACAAAGTTGGTTGATCTCTACCCAGCCCCCCACTTTGCTTCCAAAAGGTAATCCCTAGAAACAAGAAAACACAATTCATACAAATTTTCTACTGATGTTACAAGTGTATTTCATTTTTCAGGAGATAAGTGAGTACCAAGAACTTTAAAAGAATGGAGAAAAATATCTGCAGGAGGCTCCAAGTTTTCCTGAGACTAAATTCTGCTCTAAATAACTTGAACTGCCTGCTGTTCTCTTGCTTAGTTTAAATATGACCGTGTTGTCCCATGGGACACATCCTAGCTCCTATTTCTGCATACATGCTGCCCTGTGCAGCATGAGGTCCTGAATGACTTCACAGTGCAAGCCCTTTACTTACTTTATATCTTCCCCATAGCAGATAGTGGTGTCTTCCGTCAGAAGTTCACAAGCAAATCCTATGTTTTCGGCAGTTTCTACAGCAGATAAAATTCAGTTAAATGTTGTTCCTACTGGTGAATGAAAGGATTGGCTTTATTCAACACAGACTGTGAATCTATGATCTGAATGCCTGGGCCCAGAAATGTTTCCGACTTCCTTGTTAGGATTTTGCACTATTTGCATATAAACAATGTCTTAGAAATAAGCACCAAGTCTAAAAACTAAATTTGCTTATGGTTTGTATAAGCCATATACACAGAGCTCACAGATTTTATATAGTATTTGTTTGGCACTAATCTCTTCTTCAATAATTTCATATAATGTTTTTAGTGAATATGACCCCTCCCCCCATAGGGCTCAGGTGAGAAATGTCCTGCTTGTGGCATCAAGTCAACACTCAGAGCCAGGCATGGTGGTGCAGGCTTATAACCCCAGCATTCAGGAGGCTGAGACAGGACGATCACTCAGAGTTTGAGGCCAGCTGGGGGCTACACAGTGAGTTGAAGGCCAGTCTGAATTACACAGCAAGACCTTATATAAAAACAAAACAAAACAAAACAAAACAAAACCCAATCAAACAAAAAAAAAGTCATTGCCCAAAAAGCTTCAGAGAGCATTCTGGGTCTCAGACTTTTGGATTAGGGGCTCAACATGTGGTGATGATTTCTTTCAACTGATAAACATACCCAGATTCAACCAAATACAGTATTTTTCTATAGTAATACACAGAAGTCTTGTAAAGGAAAAAACCCTTTCCCTACAATGAGTGAAAATCCAAGTCTAGCTTGAGATCCTCTGAATAATAAAATGTGCAGTATTAGCAAGTATATAAGTTGATGATTTAATAAATTATTCATAAACTACTAAGCATGCTCAGGTTATATGGTTTAATCTCTCTGTTATTGGGTGGGGCAAAGGAAACATTTCTATCAGCGCTCACATGGGGCTCCTCCTGAAGATATTTTTTTCCTTCGTCTAGTACCACACATTTGGTACTCATTAAAGGTCAGGGCTGTGCTTCCCTTAACTTGGCAGCGTGTGTAACCCACTGATGAGGTCAGAGTAAGAGACATTCTCTGATCTCCTGGGAGAGGCTTGTGGAACAAAGGACCTATACCAAACAATAACTTGTTGAACTCTAAATTTAAGAACTAAAATTTTTCCTGAGGTATACAAGTTTAATTTGATTTTCAAGCAATAAAATAAGCAATAAAAAAAAGTTGTGGTAGTTCAGCACTTTATATTTTTCTAGCTATGTCCAACAAATGGAAAACTGCTGGAGAGACAGAAGCGAAAGGGAGCTGGTCTTTTCAGGAGAGGGTCTCGTGTCTGACAGGAGAGCTAAGACCAGCTAAATTGTAAGCAGTGAACTCTGCTATTCAGATAGCTGAGGGAAGGACCGGGACAGGATACAGGATGATGAGGTTTGTAGAAGAGAAAGTGTCTCCCTTTAAAAGAAATGACTAGTGTTCATACAGGTTGGAAAGTTATCTTGTACAAAGGAAATAGGAAGTATAAGGCCTTGTGACTTAATAAATATTCTTCCCTACACAACAAAGTACCTTTTTTGTCCCCAGTGAGCACCCAGATCTTAATGTCAGCTCTTGCAAGTTTTGAAATGGTCTCTGGAACTCCATCTTGTAGCTTATCTTCAATAGCTGTAGCGCCTAATAACTGGAATATACATTGGGAAAGAAAAGCAATTAGAAAGTAAGCCCAAAGTTCTGTGTAACTTTAGTGTGCCAACTTCTAAAAAGAAGCAATAATTGTACTTGCTGCTTGGTGCTCTACAGAGCCAATGTCGAGCTTTCGCTGCCTTGTTGCTCATACCGCAAACAAAAAGAACTGGAAACTTTTCCTTACAGCGTACACTATTTAATTTACCAAGATGAAAAAAAAAAAAATAAAACAAGTACAAAATAAGTGATGCTAAGAACATACTTTCATTGTGTATCTGCTGCTTTACATAGACATGAGCCAGTCCTGCTGGTAAAGGCAGGCCAACATTAGCTACTTGTTGGCTATTTCCAGTTCCTCTAAACTCTACAGGTAGTAAATGTGGCTTTGAAAAGTTTCATTCAAATACGGTATATTTTTCTTATTCCAGATGGGATTGCCTGCGTTCAGGGTGGCATGGCTGTGGACTTTTTCAAAATGTTTCAGTAATTCTAATTATGAAATCAGTGCTGGTGTGTTATCTTACAAAACTCAATGAATTTTAAAACATGATCTAAAAATACTGGAGTTAGGTCAGAATATTTTTTTCTTTGTAGTTTCCCTAATAGTTACTTTTATTTTCTTTTTCAGAACAGAGAAATTCAAATGACCTAGTTCCTTTGTACCAATTCCAAATTCTGAACTTAGAATAATCTTGAAAGGACAAGATAAAAAAAAATGTAATAAAATGCAATACAATATTCAATCCAGTTTAGAACATTTAGGAAAAAAATTCTGGACAAAACTCACAATTAAGTCCTTTTCAATCTCCTCGTACACTTTATCCAGTGCTTCATCACGGTTGATTGAGGCCACACTGGCAGCCGTAAACTTCTTATTCCATTCTGCAAATTCCTTCTCTTCAATTTCCTTGTAGCAAAGGCACAGAGTTCGAAGAGTTTCACTTGCGAAGATCTGTTTTATTTAGAAGACAAGCCATCCATGCAGAAATAGTTAACTGTATGTAGTTTAAGATCAAGTTTGAAATCTTACTCTGGGTAATATACTAAGCGATTTTTTTAAATTATTATTTTAGGAAAGAATTTACAGGGTGTTCAGGGTTATAAGAGAATTTAATGAGAGATAGTGAAAAAATGAAAGATTCCACAGTGGAATTAAGCTTTATTTTATGTTACTGTTATTATTTTTTTATGTATTTAGTACATGGTCTACAGGGCTTCACTGCACAGATTGGGCTTGTAGTGATCCTTCCTGTTTTTCAGCCTCCCAAGCACTGAAATTACACATGTGTACCACCATGCCCAGTCTCAGTTACCTTCTCAGCGTGCCTCATGGGCAGGGCTGACAGGTATGTCGGGGATTGAACCCTGGTCCTTGCATCTGCCTAAGCAAGTGCTTTAATCTGGGGAGCTACCTGTCCAGTCCTAAACTTTAGTTTATAAAAGACTGTTTTCTGAGCATCCTCAGGGTTCTAGAACTATACTTCTAACCCATAAATTGAAAGGAAATTATTCTAAATAAAGTCACAAGGGTGAAGGAAAGCTATTTCTCTCAATAATTTATAAAATAACAAAGGGTATAATGATCTTACACATAGAGACCTGATGACTTTATATGTTGTATTCATAAAATGTGTTTCAATTCCAATAAAGTATGACTCTCAACCAAACATCCACCCTCAGATCAACTGTCAATCAAGTCTATGGTTCACATTAAAGCTGGGGTCAAGCATTTTATGGAAAAAATATGTCTGGAAGTTTTCTCATAGTAATCAGATTAAAGTAGTTCTAATGGCTGTAATATAAAGCAACAAGAATCTTTTATTCCTTCTTAGAAATAAAAGCCCGCATAGTAAATCTGTGTTCACCAAGTGCTCACTTTGAAAGATTCTTTAGAAGATTCTGTATTTAGTTGATTATATTGACAGTGTTCACATCCTCTTGAGAATATATATATATATATATATATATATATTTTTTTTTTTTTTCTTTTTTTTTTTGTATGAGGGATCAAACTTGGGACTTTGTGCTTGAAAGGCAGGCACTTAAGCCTCTAAGCTATATCCCTAGTCCAGAATAATTCATTTCATCTCATTTCATGCATTAGTGAGAGAGTACATAATCTAAAAAGTGACCTTATAAATAAGCAACACATTCACCAGACTTCTATCTATAAGATGTTTGGTCTTAAACCTCAATGAATGCTTAAATTAAGGGAAGATAGGGCCAGCCAGATAGTTCAGCAGACTAAAGTGCCTGCTTAGGCAGAGTGCAGCAGCTTGAGTTTGATCTCCAGCATGCCAGTCCTGCTCTCGGGGTCTGCTGAGACAGCAACTGAGACTAGGCACAGTGGTGTACACCTATGATCCCAGTGCCAGAGATATAGCTCAGTGTCACAGTGCCTGTCTGGCAAGGATAAGGTTGTGAGTTCAATTCCTAGTACAAACAAAACAAAATAAATGGAAGAGCACTCTTTATTAATGACCCAACAAGTACAAAGATGTTTTATCTTGCAAAGCCATTCCAGGGTAGGAATTATCCTTTCTCTTTTCACACAGGGAGCATATACTAAGTGATAGGTTTGAGACCAGGGAGATAGCTGTATGGCACAAGTGCCTGACTGGCAAGTGTTAAGGTCGTGAATTGTTATGGTTTGTCTAGTTGTGCCCCAAAGCCTCATGCAATCATGGGGCGGGGACTTCTAGAGTTTGAGACTTGATCCATGATCCACTGGGATTATGTGTTTCAGTACTAATGAGATTATGGTCTGAGTACTGCTGGGAATTATAGGTATGGCCTGAGGCAGATAGGCTAAGGCAGAGAGCCTGATGTGATTTGAGAGACAGAGAGACAGACTCGCGCTATTGCTCTGCTGCCCTTATTGGCTATTGTTGTTTTCTGCTTCCCTGGTTGTTCTCTTGCCTTTGTCACCATTGTTGCTGTTCTGCCTCCTCTACATTGTGCCTCTCTGTCTTGGAGCCAGCCAAGTATGCACTGAAATCTCCAGTAACTGTGAGCTAAATAAACCTTTCCTTCCTTCATTTGGGTGGCGGGTATTTGTCCCAGCAGCGAAAGAAGAGTAACTAAGACATGAATTCAAACCCTGGTTCCCTCAAAAAAAAAAAAAACAACAACTTTGACTAAGTGATGGCTTATTTTCAGGCACTTGGCACAACAGAGAAACAAGCAGAAGGAAAAAGGGAAAGGAGCTTTATCTTGGAGGACATGGAGAGAATCTAGGGAAGATAAGGAATTCTCTGGATTTGAACAAAGAGAGGCTGAGGCTTTTATGGCCTTTTGCCAGGGGTGGAGTTTGAAAAGGATGTTTATAGGAACTGATTGGGGTCTTCCTTGAAGTGGCAGGATGGGTGAGAGGAAATTGTGACCTGGGTTGAGTTGGAGAAAAGAGGGAGGTGGTCTTGGGGTAGATGGGCTTTTGTTTCAAGGGTTCAGCCATATTAGATGACCACCATGATGATTTGACTATTTATACTAGGGCCAGAACTTATCACTAAGCATTGTCTAAGATCTAGTAGAGAGACAGAACAGAGACACAAGTTCTGGCTGACCTCTGCACCTCACTGCTGTCATCATGCAAAGTCAGACAGTAAGATCAGGGCTTGTGGACGATTCCTGAAGTGCAGCTTCCAGAAATATTCGAGTAGCAATGCTGTCACTGGCTAGCTTCCTAAGACAAGGCTCTGGTGTAATTAAAACCAAACTTACTTTACTAATAAAGTTACAACCTCTTTCTTTATATCTTTCTGTCTTATTGGAATGATTTCTTGCCTTTACTCCATATAAAGTTGGTGGAGTTTTTGGAGGTCACAGAAATATTATAAGAGGTGACTAAAAAATATAGCGAATGCTTAAGTTTTAGAAAAAGTTGTATTAAAAGTCATTGCCACTGCCAGGCGTGGTGGCACACTCCTGTAATCCTAGCACTTAGGAGGCTGAGGCAGGAGGATAAGTGTGAGTTCGAGACTAACCTGGGCTACAAAAGTGAGTTGAAGGCCAGCCTGAACTGCATAGCAAGACCCTGTCTCAAAAAGACCAAAAAAAAAAAAAAAAAAAAAAAGACATTGCCATTGACTCCCCTCAGAGTATCACCCCTCACATTGAATACAGTTCCCCCATCATTCTTCATACTTTTTGAAGCAAGTCTAGAAGTCTTCTTTCTTGAGTGTCTTTATGATCAAAAATAGGAAAGAGAGGCTCATGAAAACACTGATGAGTCCTCACCCCCTTATTCACTAGATCTGACACTGTGTACCTTCTGGCTCTTGGCCAAAGTCAAGATGACCCCAAAGGGTAAATTTTCAGTTGCATCAAGACATAAAAGCAACCATGACAGTACCACTAAATTAGATAGGCACAAAGAGGGATTTCCAGAAGAGACTGAAGTAAAAAGAACAATGGGGTGAGTGTGTTTGAAGCAAGGGAGATTAATGGCAATGTGACTTTTACTATAATAAATTTTTAAGAACTTAAACACAATACTGTTTTTCGATAACATTTTGTAGCTGTACTTTGCTTAAGATCACCGGAAGACAGCCGGGCGTGGTGGCTCACCCCTGTAATCCCAGCACTTGGGAGGCTGAGGCAGGAGGATTGGTGTGAGTTCGAGACCAGCTTGGGCTACAAAAGTGAGCTCAAGGCCAGCCTCAACTGCATAGCGAGACCCTGTCTCAAAAAGACAAAAAAAAAAGATCACCGGAAGACAGAAAAGCCACTTGGACCTGGATACTGAGAAAGGCCTTCGTGGGCGTGGGCGTGGGCGTGGGCGTTGCTAGGGTGTCAGCAGCAAGGGCAGTTCACTATGTTTCCATTTGGGTGCTGATACCGAAGCAAGGGAAAAGTTAACGTGTGGGTATCATGTGAGCTTAATGGACAGTGCTAGAAAGCAAGCTAAGAATCTTGAGCAGACACAGAAAGAGTAAGACTTACATCCAGGGCATCTTGTGTTTCTTGCTTTCTAGGATTCATTCGATGTAACCGCTCATAAATTACAGTGTCAGCACCTTTACAGTATAGCCTGATGCTCCCTTCAGGGGTCCTCACTGGTTTCAAGGAAAGGAAAAGGACACAACGGAATTAAGCTCTTCAGAAAATTACATTTCTAAAGTTAATATGAAGGGTGGCTGTGCTCATAATTCCTGAGTTAGTATCAGTGCACATAGAAAAATATTGCCCTCAACAAAGTTGAATACCACTGTCCACAATAGATGTAATAGTGAAATAAATATGAAAAGTCTCCATTGTAGTCAACTCAGTTTTCCCAGTTACTTATTCTTTTCACAAATATTTAGTCCTTTCCTATGCACTATATTCGGTGCTATCTACTTTTTTCCACAGAATTTTCCTTGGCCATGCCAAAGACACTCATAACACTTACGTTAGGCCATAACATGCCACCCACGATCATTTTCGTGTATTTTGAACTTTGCAATAAGTTAATTGCAGTATGTGCCTCATCACTAACTAGATTTCAAGATCTCTAACACAGATGCCAGCCATGATAGTAAATCCTGACTCATGCTAGGCACACAGGAAACATTTCAGTAAGAGTTTACTAGTTTTCACCTTCTTCCTTTCTTTCTTTCTTTCTTTTTTTTCTTTTTCTTTTTCTTTTTTTTTTCTGGCTCAGCCTGCCCTGATGGCCAGGCTGGCATGGCATGTGGTGCCAGGGATTCAACCATGGTCCTCTGTGCCTGCCTATGATTTTCTAAGCAGGCACTTTAGACCACTGAGTTATCTCACAGGCCCACTAATTAGACCTAAAATTCAGTGTCATAGTAGAGAAGGCTTATAGATACTACCTTAACCAGGTGATCAAAGTTAGTGCCACAATTACTGAGACAAAAGTGACATTATGTGCCTTCTTCCTATAAGAACATATAACCAGAATCTGTCCAATCATGAGGGGACACCACATAAATTCAAACTGAGGAACATTCTGCTTCTATACTTGATGCCTGGAGAGCAGACTCAGCAGCTGAGGGAGGCAGATGTGAGAGGAGGGGCATTGAACATATGGGTCACACCTGTACCTTTAGTCTGGATGCTTAACCACAGGCTCTCAAGTGGAGATGAGGAAGGTTTGTCATTGTTTTTAGTCGTTTGAAATCATTTTAAATTTATGGAGAAGTTTCAGGAATGGTTTAAGGACTTCTGTGACCCTTAGTAGGCACCATTTGTGAATGTTTGCCATGCTTTTCAATTTCATGCTCTGTACAAGGTTCCCTCCAGGCACCAGGTGTAGAGGCTTAGTACTCAGAATGGTGGAAGGGAGCACACACCATGGGCATACTGCAAGCCACCCACAGCTGCTAGGACACGCTGCAGTTGCCCCCTCCCAATTTAGCAGCTAGAGGCCTTCATGCCAGAGAAGGATTCTGATAGGCCAGAATGTCCCTTTGTGTAGTGGACAGGGCGAAGAATTAAAAAAAAAAAATGCCACCAATTTCTCTAGGTTTTGGACAGCTGCCAGGAGTCCACTCATCACCTGCTTTATCATTCTCTCACCAATTAAAATAAGTCAAAGCAACATCAGAGTGAAAGAGTCAGACAGTCTGAAGGAGACCTACCTATTATAGACATTCGCTTCCGGTCACTGTTGAAGTCTAAAATGGCCAGGACGTTGTAGGTCCTTTCGTTGCCCAGCTCACTGATGGTGATTGTGTTCTGTGTCCTGGCAAGAAAGGCAAAGCCAAAATTCCTTGCGGCGCTTACCAGGGCACCTTCATCGGGAGAGGCTGCCTGGTAGTTGATCTGACCTGACAAGGAAAGCAGGAGAGAAATCCCAGAAGAGCTATGAATCTACACGCAGAGCTCACCCCCAAGTTCTCTCCCCAGGATCCTGGGCAAAGCTCAGCACATCCCCAGAAAATGAGCCACTGACTCCTAAGGGCTGGGCCGAAGGAAAGCTTCATACACTTTAAACTTTTATTTTGAATTGTAGATAGTAATAGGAGCTAGAAATAAAATAACTGGTCAGAATGGGGTGATTTCTACAACTCCACTATCTGTGGACCGCAGCATTTAATCATTCCATTCAGCCTTTAAAAAAAAAAAATGCCTGTTTTGGAAATAATTTGTTATGCTGAGTAGATGTTTACATTTGTAGTATTTTAAGGTTACATTTTGAATGTTATCATATCTTTAGAGACTCTTCATAAACATTTGAATCAATGTAACCATGTGACCATTTCCTTTATTGGCACTTAATATATTGTAAAAGTTTTAGATTTCAAAAATGATATTATAATAGCTTTTCTGTTAGTATATTTTTTTCTAGCCTGGTGTGATGGCACACACCTGTAATGCCAGCACTTGGGAGGCTGAGGCAGGAGGACCAATGCAATTTAAGCTAGCCTGGGCTATACAGTGAGATTAAAGCCATCCTGGAGTACATAAGGAGACCCTGTCTCAAAAAACTGAAGGACAGATTCCTAGCAGTAAAGACACTGAGCTAGAGAACACTGACCGGTTTGCTTGTGACAGTGGGGAGGGAACCTAGAGCTTTGTCTACCCTAAGGACTGTGCTGTGCCCTCATTTTTAAGCCCAGGGTTATATATTTCTACTTTGTTTTCCAAGAGAGTCAGAAGAGTGTGTTTACCACTGCTGTCTTCTTCCTCTTCTTCTTCTTTTTCTTCTTCTTCTTTCTCTTCTCCTTCTTCTTCTTCTTCTTCTTCTTCTTCTTCTTCTTCTTCTTCTTCTTCTTCTTCTTCTTCTTCTTCTTCTTCTTCTTCTTCTTCTTCTTCTTCTTCTTCTTCCTCTTCTTTTTCTTCTCCTTCTCCTTCTCCTCCTCCTTGTTCTTCTTCTCCTCCTCCTCCTTCTCCTCCTCCTTCTCCTTCCTCTTCCCCTCCTCCTCCTTCCCCTTCCTCTTCCCCATTCTCTTCCTTATTTTAGTATGGGGTCTACAGTGTGTATAGGGTCTCATTATATAAATCGGACTAGTGGTGATTCTTCCATCTTCAGCCTCCCATTACAGGGATTACAGGGATGCACCACCATGCCCAGTCTCAATTACCATCTCAGCATGACCTGGAGGTGGGCTTGGCAGGGCACAGCCAGGAATTGAACAGCAAGTACTTTAATCTGCAGCCCTCTGCTATATTCTAATTAGAACATAATGAAACTTTGTCAATCTGATCAATATCTTTTTTTTTTTTTTTTTTGTCTTTTTGAGACAGGGTCTCACTCAGGCTGGCCTTGAGCTCACTTTTGTAGCCCAGGCTGGTCTTGAACTCACACCGATCCTCCTGTCTCAGCCTCCCAAGTGCTGGTATTACAGGCATGAGCCACCACGCCTGTCTAATATCTTGATTTTTGTGGTTCTAGGGATTGAACTCAGTGCTGTGTATACATTAGGTAAGACTTCTCCCCTGAGCTATACCCCTGACCCCAGCATCTTGGTTTTTTTTTTTTTTTTTTTTCTTTTTTCAGAACCTTTGTTTATTCACTCATTCTTATGTCCCGCTCAGCCTGCCCTGAGGGCAGGGCTGGCGCAGCATGTGGTGCCGGGGATCGAACTGCGGTCCCTGCAGCCGCCCAAGCTTTCCCAAGCAGGCGCTTTAGACCACTGAGCCATCCCGCCGGGCCCCAGCATCTTGGTTTTTAAAAGTTAAATAACAGAAAATTACCTTCTATTCATAGCTACACAATCCCGAGTGAAAGAAAGCAGACAGCAAAGAATACAAGGCCTGGAGGATTTCACTCATACAGTCTAAAAACTACCCACATTTTCCGAAGCCAGGTGAGTTTTCCTTGGTGCTTAGCAAGTAGAGGGAACACAAAAGGACTTCTTTTTTTTTTTTTTTTTGTCTTTTTGAGACAGGGTCTCGCTATGCAGTTCAGGCTGAACTCACTTTTGTAGCCCAGGCTGGTCTCGAACCCTCACCAATCCCCCTGCCTCAGCCTCCCAAGTGCTGGGATTACAGGTGTGCACCACGACGCCAGGCAAAAGGACTTCTTAAGAAGTGGATAGTATGTGTTGCTTTCTTAAAAAAAAAAAAAATAACAACAACAACAACAAAAAAAAAACCCCAAAGTGGTCCTTTTTAAAACTTCTTTTTCTTTTGAGGCAGTCTTGCTGAATAAGCTATGTGGGTATTGCCTCAGCCTCTCAGACTGCTGGGATTATAGGTGTGCCATGCTGTTGGCTTTCTTTTACACATGAGTACACTTTATATGGGTATATTGATTGAGCTGCATACTTATGATATGTATATGTCTTTGCACACGTTACATTGCAATAAAAAGTTCTCAAAATACTACTCTGCCTATCCAAGATTTTCTATTTCATGCCCAAGTTATTCTGTCTTAGAATAGAAAGAAAAATATTTCCATAGCCAGATGAAGTTTTATAGAAAAGGGCATTTAGTTTTCCGGCATGGTATGACCAGGACACCAGCCATGGGGACATAGGCAGCTTTTCATGCCTTGGTCTGTTTGGCTCTGTAGGAGGCACCCGGGGAAATGGTTACAGGGAGAACAAAACGCCCCTGGCCGCTCTCCTCCCTCCTTGTGCTGGCTCAGATAATTCATTCTAAGTGAGTACTAAACACTCCCCACCAGTAATTAAAGATGACACAGTCAGCTTGCTTTCTGTTTGTTCACCCCAAAAGTATGAATGTCCTTGTTAAATCCAACCATTCCATAAACATACACAAATGCCAGAGGGCAAATTGTTTACCCAGAGCTAAGCAAGCAGCATTGAGAACAAAGCACCTCCCTTCACCATTTTAGTTGGCTCAGTGATACCTTACATAATATTAACAGTAAGCTTGTTTCCAGCAGAGAAAAGAAACAAAATAATGAAAAGTGGTAACAGGACCATGGTGGGACAGTCCTATCTGATGCCAACACCTGATATTTGTATCATTAAAGGAAAAAGGAAGTCCTTGTACTGACTTCTGGTAACAGAATCAGAGACTTGCAATAAAGAAAAACCCTCAGACTTGGCCCAAACTTTCACTTTATGTTTGTAGGAAGCCACTTGAGCTAATAACCATGTGCCACACCCTTAGAGAAAACTAGAAAGACCATGTTTTACAGACTAATCTGTGTATCATAAAAACTGATGCAAACAAAAAGGTTATGTGAACCACAAATGCTACTTTTTTGGGTCTCTTTATTCAGATTTCCTTCTCTCTGTGCTCCAGGAGGCCAACGTGAGGCTCAGGCATTGTAAGGTGAGCTCTCTGACCACAGGCTAAAGACTTCCAAGGGAAAGAAAGACTCCAAAGCCTTCTAGGCTCTGTGCTTCCACGATGGCTGCTAGAGCAGAAGTCTCTATCCCTGGCACTGAAGGTGGAGGGGATGAACTGGTAAGCATCAAAGCCAACCAATTCTAGCTGACAGCCCACAGGGAAAAGGGAAGAACAGTCCTTTAGCTATAGACAACTGAATCGTACCCTGACCACATGAGCTTGGAATATGCTGGGCTCCACAGGAGCACATGGTCTGACATTGCTATCAGTAAGATGTTGAGCAGAAAACCCAGTCATGCCATGCCCAGATTTTTGACCCAGAGAGTTAATACAGAGGTATTTCAAGTGCCTCAATTGAATTAACTGACTATAAAGTAACAGCAAACTAATGTGCCCTCTTCTTTATGTTCTCTTTATATACTCAACATTCAGGCCACACAAGCCATCTGTTGAGGTCAGATGTTCATGGCCACATGTATGAAAGGATTTCTTTCACTTGATATTATACATAATGCAGAAGAAAAACTAATCTTTATTACTTTTTTTAAAAATTTTTAAGGAAGAAGGGCTGGGGAGATAGCTCCGAGGCAGGCAAGTGCAAGGTCGTGAGTTCGAACCCTGGTCCCACAAAAAAAAAAAAAAAAAAATTTAAGGAAGGGTCTACAGGGTGTTCAGGGTCTCACTACTAGAGCAGACTCATAGTGATACACCTGTTTACAGCCTCCCAAGAGCTGTGATTATGGGGGCGTGCTACCATGCCCAGTCTCATTAGTCTTATTAAGGAAAACAAGACCTTAATGTGAGGGACAGCAACATGATGGGAGGCTATGCTAGGATAAGTTTGCATCTGCTGGAAGAACTCAGACAGGCCCCTCATGCCTTCTGGGCCTGGGCTTCCTGAGCTCTAAAATCGGAGGTGTGTAGTCTGTGAGATCCCTTGCGAGGGAGTCTTTTATGGTTCTTTATGGATCAAAAGTCAACCCAATTTCTTATCTAACCTCCTGTGCTAAGGAATTTGCCTTTCCTCCATTCTCTGGAGCTGGAGCAACTGCTTATCATTTATAGGATGTCCAACCCTTCACCTCAGCTGACAGCAGCACAAAAAGCTGCAGAATGTGATGTTGGAAGGAATTCTGAACATCCAGCCTTTTTACTGCAGCACTGAGGAGACTGATACTCCAAGAGCGACCCAAAATGGGCTGCCTTACCTTTAGCACACAGCTCAGGACTTCATTACTAACATGCTAAAGGGAAGAAAGTAATATAGACATGTTATGCTGGATAGGATTCTGCCATTCCTGAGCAGGTTTGAACCCACCATCCCCAGCTCTTTTCTTAATTTTGAGACAAGATTTGTGTTTTCCAGGCCGGACTCTCCTGTCTCAGCTTCCCAGAATGCTGGGATTGCAGATATGTACCACCATATCCATCTAGAAATAGTATGTACATTTTCTTAAGTTGGCCATTTAGCTCTCAAAACACCACCATACACTCAAAGAAAAAAAAAAAAAGAATAGTTTTGCTAATGAATTAAAATGAACCAAGATGCTTTAATATGTCATAGTTTTTATTCTACAAGTACATTTTCTAGGCTAATTAAAATGACTTCTTCCTTTGCAACATGTGACTGCTGTCATCCCATTCCATCCTTTCCCTCTTCACTGCCAATGGTCCCTGCCATGGATCCACTGTAGTATGAGCTCACTGTACTGTGTGACTAGACTGTTCTTGGAGAATGGGTTTCTTTGAACTTTACCAGAAAATATCATGTATGGTTTCTGTACATTTCATTTTTTAACTCATATTCCTTTTCTGAGACAGCTTATCTATTATTAGGAAACATCAAGGTTGGAACCTCATCACAAGGGGCTTTTCTACACTTCAGTATCTGAAGTGAAAAGGAAAAATGAGCCAGACATGGTGGTGAACAGCTGTATTTGCAGCATTCTGAGTGGCTGAGGCAGGAAGATCATAAGTTCAAGCCCAGTTCAGGCAACTTAGTGGCGTGGCGAGTCCTTGTGTCACAAAAGGAAAGAAAAAAGGAAGGAAGGAAGGAAGGAAAAGAAAGAAAAAAGAAAGAAAGAAAGAACAGAATGTGATGAAGTGAATGAAAGAAGTGAATAAATGAAGTTACCCCATGCTTAATCATAGCTATAGTGGAAGAATTCCCTCTGTTCCTTCTGCAGGGCACACATGTACCACAGACTTCATTATGCCCATATGTGAGAAAATGACTACTTTTCATTGATACGGGTGAATTTGCAGTAACAGAGCTGGTACAAACTGGATTTTAAAATTCTGTCCTGGAACCTAAATGTCAGTAGCATTGCTTATTCCTATGAATTCACATTAATTATGCTCCTTTAAATGAGAAAAGCAAGTTAAAGAGACCTAGGCTTTGGCTAATAAAATTTCCAGCAAAGCATATCTGAATCTAAGCAATGAAAGATATCTCTGAAATCATTGTACAAGTGATTAAGTTTAAAGGCCACTTGTGATGTAGATAAGATCTGATTTTACATTCTCAATAAAGTATATAGTAGACAGATATACTCTTCTATTATAATTCAAGACCCAACCATTTCTCTTAATGATAAAATTGCATTTACAAAGTGAAAAAACCAGGGCTACAACTGTGAATTGGCTCTAAACTTTTGTAGAAAATTTTGCTTCAGGCTGTGTTGCCCCATGTACATCCTGGTGCTGGTGCTCACAAATACTCAGGGCTTCATTGACCGAGACACTCTTCAAGCCTTCTATTCGATATGTGCTTGAGTCATGAGCACGAGTCACCTGCAAACTAAATAGCTGGCCTCAGAGGCCTGCAGTGTAAACAAACACTCACCGTCAACCCGTTCCACCATGACCGTGTGGCAGACCGCAAGCAAGAAGAAGAACTGCCGGACTTCTGGCTCCTTCCCGGATTGGATTTGCTCGATAAGATAATGGTCATGAAATGCAAACTTCCCATCAGCAAATGTATTCCAGCTAAAATCAACTTGCTGAAAGAAGTGGAGGAAATGTTATTTAAAATATATTTCTGTATTAACAACTGATATGAATGAACCGCCCTTCAAAGTTTTTAATAATGTAATAGTCACATTTAGATTTGAGCACATTCTTCTTAAAAATTTTTTTCTATTTATTTACTTGTTTATTTGGTACAGGATCTTGCTATGCTGTTCAGACTTGTAGTCATCCTCCTGTCCCAGCTTCTGCAGTGCTGGGATTATAGGTGTGTGCCACCATGTCATTTTGGTCACATGTCATGTGGTACTAGGGATCAAACCCAGGTCCTTGCTCTTTCCAGGCAGGTGCTTAGACTGCCCAGTTATCTCACTGGCCCTTCAGCATATTCTTGTCTGAAGTGTTAAAGGCTTACATCTGTTTTACATCAAAACACACCCTGCAATGAGTTGAACTGATATCCCTCAACAAACATGTTGAAGTTTTGACCCTCAGATCCTGTGAACCTGACTTTATGTGGAAATCAGATCTTTGCAGATGAGGTCGTATGAGATCAGGATAAGAGACAGAAATTGGAGCACAGAGGTGAAAACATAGGGAGCACACAGTGTGACTGCAGAGTTGGAGCTACAACAAGCCAGAGAATGCCAAGGATTGCAGGAAGCCACCAGTTGCTAGGAAGAGGCAAGACAGGATGCTTCCCTGGAGCTTCCACTCTGCTGACACTGACTGCAGGATTCCAGCCCCTCTCACTCTGAGAGAACACATTTCTGCTGTTTTAAACCTCCCAGTTTGCAGTAATGTGTTAAGGCAGCTCTAGGAAATGAGTGCACATCCAAACACGGTGCCTAAAGTTGAAGAACTCACCTCTATTTTGCTGTGACTGTGTTGAGAAGCATCTCGATGGTCACCTGAGAAACAAGACAAAACAAATGGAGTCTTCAGCTGTGCCCAAGGGACCCTGGGACCTGGCTTTGCGTATATGATGGGGGCTTCTCATGATCTGCATTGGGACAATTCTGGAATTAACTATGGCTTTCACATTTTTGAAGAGTTAGGAAAAATAAAGAATAGTTGATAGAGACCATATATGGCCTGTAGAGGCTAAGCTACCACCTGGCTCTTCTGTGGACCCTTGTAAATACTGATGGCTATCCTGTGATACTCCACTGGGGGCTAAATCGAGGGCTCTCCAGTGCTTTATCTCACTTTCCTAGAAAGAGGCTGCCACCACGCATGGGACCATATCTCCCACCACACATCAATCTTCCTCACTGATGTGAAAATACACATGGAATGGTTTTCTCTTAAGTGGAAAGAACATACACCTGCCTGCATCTTTTTAAACAAAAAATGTAGGGTCTTTAACGGTTAGAGCACTCTATTTCAAAGCTGTGTTTCAGAAAATTAGAAGGGAAATCAACTTTTAGAAAAATCGTGAGTCGCACAAAATAAAATTTATTGCTGCCGTCATTTTTTAAGTACACAATCCAGTGAGTGAAGGACTTTGTATTGTTGTGTAACTATCGCCCCCATCGAAAACCAGAACTGTTTCTATCTTGCATAATTGAAACTCTTTGCCTTTTAAATAGCAGCTTCCTATTTCCTACCCCCCGCCCCCAGTAACCAACATTCTGTTTAGCTTTTATGAGCTTGATCAGTGTAGGTAGAATCATAGGGTATTTATTTGTTTTTTGTGACTGGGTTACTTCACCCAGCACAATGCCCTGGAACATCCATGTTATGGAATGTGTTAGATGTCTGGGGAGTTAGCTCAGCAGCACAACACCTGCCTGGCAAGCATGAGATTGTGAGTTCAGTTCCTGGTACCAGAAAAGACAAAACACAACAAAAGAATGAGTGAATATTTCCTTCCTCTTAAGATTGAATAATATTCCTTTGTTTGTATGGATCATATCTTGCTTGTCCGATTATTGCTAGATGGACACTAGGTTGTTTCCACCTTTTGGCTATCGTGAACAGTGCTGCTCTAAACCTGGCCTTACACAATCCTTTTGGGTCTTTGTTTTTAATTCCTTTCAGTTCTGTGTACTCCTAGAATTGGAATTGCCAGGACATATAGTAATCCAATTTTTAAGTGGAAAGAGGTGGCTACTTTTGACAGTTATTTTGTTACACAAGTCTCCCCAATAGTGCTCATTTGAAGCTGGACAGTAACGACCCTAGCCTGAGGGCCCACCCAGGAGGGCTCTTGCTACGCTTGAGAAGTGGGCTCAACCCTGGGAGTACCAGAGGAATGATTCTTCTACTCTAATTCAACAGACAACCATGCCTCATATTTTAAATATATCTGAGCCCAGTCAATGAAAGCCTATCTCGGAAATTATATCTTGGCAAGAGCCATGGAGATAGCTCAGTGGAATAAGTGCTTGCCTGGTAGGTGCAAGGTCCTGAGTTCAGTTCCCTGGTACCACCAAAAAAAGAAATTATACCTTGGCAAAGATTACCCAAGCTTGCAGCCCACTTTTACTCTCATGTGCTGACACTCACCGTAGATTTGCCCATTGATGCAGCACTTTTTAAAGGTCATGATGTTTTGTGTGAGTGTCCCTGTCTTATCAGAGAAGATGTAATGGATCTGCCCGAGCTGCTCATTTAGCGTGGTGGTCCTAGCCTTGGCCGGTGTGTCCTTCTCAGAATAGTACATCTGCAGGTCCCAGTTAATGAAGTAACTCTGTCCCAGACGAATTATTTCCACACTACGAAGACAAAAGATTATGTTGTATGGAGCCCTCAGGGTGAACGACAGGCAGTGGAAATCGCTTCGCTTCCACTACAGACTGAATGTTCATACCCTTCACCTCACCACAGCCCAACGGCACTGAGGTTGGGCCTTTCAGAGGTGATTAGTTCTAAGAGCAAAAACCTCCTGACTGGGATTGGCATACTTATGAAAGAGGCCTGATAGAGCTTATTTGCTACCCCCCCCCTTTGCAGATGGAGAAACCAAGTCAGGATGTAGCCAGGCTTGAATGGCTTTGTGCTCCATGCAGCCCAGGTGGTTCCAACTGTCATCTACCCCTTTTGCCATGTGAAGATCCAGAAAGAAGTCATCGTCTATGAAGCAGGGAGGGAGTCTTCACCAGACACCAGATTCGCTGGTGCTTCAAATTGCCCAGCCACCATAACTGTGAACTCCATATTTCTGTTGTCTACACATTACTTGGTTTCCAGCCAGGCATAGTGGCACACGCCTATAATCTCAGCACTTGGGAGGCTAAGACAGCAGGATCACAAATTTGAGGCCAGCTTGGGTTGTACAATACCTGTCTCACTGCCCCCACCCAAGTTACTTGGTTTAAGATAGTACATTACAGCCATCAAAATAGCAACAAAAAAGCCCTATGCTTTTATAATGTCCTGCAGAACATAAGCCCTGCCATGGCCCAAGTGCTTAGCCTTGGGGTGTCCTCACCAAACACATCACACTCCAGTTGCAGTCAAGGGGCTTTACAATAATATTGCTGTTCACAGCCACGTGCTCATGTGAGGCCCCTCTCACTTCTGCATATCAGGCCATGGTGTTCCATGTTGAGGACACAGCCCAAAGAAATGGGCAACAAGGTGACCCTGCAGACTGAGTGTGACAGGCATAGCCATCTCTCTTCTCTTCTTTCTCATTCCCTGCTGCACTTGGGGACAACTGAGATGGCTGAGTTGATCTTCAACCCAGCGTAGGGTGGAAATGAGGGCACATGAAGAGACAGATGCCATGTGTTCTCAAGTAGGGAGTAGTCTTGACAGATAACTCCTAAATCAGCACCCCTCTTTATGGAAAAAATACATATTTTCTATCTTAAAAGATTACAGAACATACAAAATAAGATTATCCAAAATAATGTTCTAAAAAGGGCTAGAGCCGGGCGTGGTGGCTCACGCCTGTAATCCCAGCACTTGGGAGGCTGAGGCAGGAGGATCGGTGCGAGTTCGAGACCAGCCTGGGCTACAAAAGTGAGCTCAAGGCCAGCCTCAACCGCATAGTGAGACCCTGCCTCAAAAAGACAAAAAAAAAAAAAAAAATAAAATAAAATAAAAAATAAAAAAATAAAAAAATAAAAAAATAAAAAAATAAAAAAATAAAAAGGGCTAGGGCTATAGCTCAGTGGTGGACACTTGCCTAACATGTCTATGGATTCTATCCCCAGTATGAAGAAGCCAAAACCAAACCACTGTATTAAGTATATTTTAGTATTAGGAAGCTATGTGCATATATAGAAATTGCCAAGTAGGCAATGGTCACTTTTGTCACAGGCTAAAAAGACAGAAAAATAACTCACCTTCCCTCTCTCCCTTTTTAAAATTCATCCTAATAGGTACCACACACCAACCACTGTACCAAATCCAGAGTATACGTGAAATCCCTGCGTTAAGCAGGGTTTGTAGTAAAGGCAACTGCATTAAAACCCCCAGTTAACACATATTTTATCAGGTGCTGAAAGTTCTGCAAAAGACCAAAGCAGGGGAAGGAGAGATGGAGACCAAGAAGAAAGAGAAGCAATGGTTAAGACCAGGTGGATGTGGATAGGGCCAGGCTGATAAGGGAACATCTGAGCCCCTAAAGAAAATGAACTAGCGGCATATAGCTATCAAGGAAAGAATGTTCTAGGCAGAGATCCTAGGGCAGAAGGAACATCAAGGGCAGGGAGCAGCGGAGCCCTAGAGAGGCAGGCCAATCCTACTGGGTCTTGGGGTGACACTGCAGCCTGAATGAGCTGGGAGGCTTCCATGGGATGGAAGACAAGGCAGAGCTGTCCTCTGGAATGACTTAGTTTGACCTCTGTCTTAGGATAAACCTTTATTGCTATCTGTCTTAGTTACTTTTTACTCGTTGCTGGGACAAATACCAGACACTCAAGATGAAGGAAGGAAAGGTTTATTTAGCTCACAGTTTGTGGAGGTTTCAGTCCATATTCAG
>PVJA010006876.1:0-17761 GCA_004027025.1 Myocastor coypus | reverse complement strand
CTAGAAGTCCCTGCCCAGTGACTACATGAGGCTTGGGGGGCGGGGGGGGGACAACTAGACATAAACCATAACACTATCCAAGAGACATAAAAGAATTGCATTAGTTGTGTAGTATGACTTTTTAACCCTAAATTCTATAGTGTAGTTTATTTTAGAGCATACATTGATAGCTTTATACAAAATAATCTATGTAACAGTTCTGTTAATGAGGGTAATATTCATTATTATTTTCAGTTTTTTAAATGAGCTGTGGGACAGATGGCTGCCTTAGGGCTTATTGTCTATCCATAGAACAACAGTAATTACATATAATAAAATTTAAAACAAAATAAATGTACATATAATAAAACTGAAAATTCTAATTTGGGGGTGAGAGGATTCTATGTACCCCTGGACTGTTGCTTACTACAACTAAAAACTGCCTGTGACTGCAGAGTATACTTTAAGGCAGGGCTCCTTCCTCAGAGACCTAAAATCCAATTAGCCAGTGAACTCTAATGTCATAGAAAGACAAGGAAGAAGCATTTTCCAACAAGGTGACATTGTCAGACATACGGCTTTGATCTTCTATGGCAGTCGAGACTGACAATGACCTGAACAGCAGAACCTTGTGAGGGGCTGGAGGAAGGCAGAGACCTCCCTGCAGGGGTCGTGGCAGAAAGGCCATCGGGGTGGCAAGCAAGTGTGGGTGCGGCAGATGTATTGAGCTTGGCTCAGCTGGGAGGGTAGTAAGGATCCTAAAAGGAAAACATGCTTGTTTCCATGACAACCTAAATCTTCACCTTCTCGCTGGCTCTCTTTGATGCCTGGGCCTTGGAACACCCTAAGAAGGACTCTGACTGAGGAAATGATCCTGGCCTTTGACCTCTGAGCACCAGGGCTTTATCTGCAAAGAAAGGAGACAGCAGGTGCCTGGCACCAGCAGATACTCAAAGGTTCATTTTCTTCTGCTGGTGTGGCATCAGCCTTGAGATAGAAGTTATTTTCTTGTTCCTCTTGACCTTTGGAACAATTATTGCTAGGCAGGAAGGTGCTAAACTTAGAAAAGATACTACAGTCTCCCTGAAAGCAAGAGACACAGAAGACATCCTTACCTGACATAGAGCGATATGGGCACCATGGTGTTGAGCACGATGAGGTAGCCCCAGAAATTCAGGAACCCGCGGTGGGAGGGAGAGTAGTTTTCTCCATCATAAAGGTACCAAGAGTAATTGCCAACTTGTGCTTCCCAATAAGCATGGCCGATGGCAAGGCCAGCAGAGAGCAGGATGAGAACAATGAATATCTACAGGCAGGAAGCAATGACAAGTTGTTCTAAGGACAAATTGGAAATCCTGTGCATTTTGTTTAAGATAATATAACCATCTGCAGAGTTAATAAAGTTCAAATAAAACATAAGAATAGTTTGAAAGTCTATTTCATGGTTATGATTGATTGGTTCATTCTATAGTATATGTACATGGTGAACTTTTATTCCCAGAATTACCTTTTAAAAGAGAAGGTAGTATCTTATAATCAAATCCTTAAAGACTTTCATATTATAGGGCATGCTCTTATTTTCACCTTGAATGATAGCGTACTATTTGGGAAGATATTGTTTAGCATGAGACAACTTCAAACTATGGCAAATTGGGGTTCTTATAAAAATATTGGGACCAGGGAGAGAGCACAGCAGTTTAAGTGCCTGCCTGGCAAATGCAAGAACCTGGGTTTGATCACTGGTACTGCCTGCCATGCTGGCTCCGCACCAAGCTGGCCACTGAAACTGGGCATAGTGGCACACACCTGAAATGCCAGTGCTGGGGAGGCAGAGGGAGTAGGATCACTATGAGTCTGAGCTGTGTAGCAAGACCAAATACCGAATAAGAAAATAAAAATAAAAATATTGGATGAAATTAGAGCAAAAGACAACAGCCTAGCTTCTTGGCTACTGAAATGGAAAATAAATACCGTGTAAACCATGTAGTTCATCAAATAATCAATTTTCGTTCTTTTAAATCGGCTTTTCCCACTATTCTTCATTATCTTAGTGTCAGCACCTAAAAATGGAAAATTCAATCTGATCAACAGTTGGGTAAATAAATTAACTAGCATGTCAATATAATTACTCTTCTTTTGATTTTGATTAAAAAAGAGACAGAAAAGCAATTTCTTCCTTTAAATCTTAAGAGCTCATAGCACATCAATTTCCCAAGAAAATCTCAAAGTACCTGCAAAAATGACCAGTCCATGGCAGACATGGGTGTTCCTAATTACACAACCACGCAACAAAATTTTATCAGCATCCAAAGGAAAACTTCTCTTTCTCCAAAATAGTGTTCCTGTAAACTTATCTAGTCGGTTGTTGGGTTCTTCACATTCAACAAAACCTATAGGGAAGATATGATTCACATTATTAATCACATAGGAAGGATTTTCTGGCTTTAATTAATGGACCGAACCAAGCAACTAAAATTTGAAACAAAGTAGGACATGTTTTGTACAAACCATCAAATGTTGCCAAGTTATCCTCTCTTTGAAGATACTGGTCTGTGATTTCAAGTGACATTTTGAACTTTAAATTGGTTTCTCTGACAGGAAGAGAAAAATAATTACAAGGACACATTTTAGACTTGAAAAGGAAATGTAGCTGGCACACACAGAAGGTACCATTAAGCATACCTGCATGGGAAGGCTAAGTCATACACGTTAGGCAAGAGCTTTACCACTGAACCACATCCCCAGCCTCTAACTTGTTATATATTTATACTCTGTGTTCATTTTGAAAATCTAAGTTTGAATGAGGTTACCCTCTAAATTTCTTGCCCTGGGAAATGCTGGTCACTTTTGCTGCTTGTTATTGTGACGCTAAGAGAAGACACCCTTACCCTCCTTCTCTTTACCTATTAACCAAACTGCTATTTGAAAACATAGCTTCTAACATTTTACCTTATTAAGAGGATTAATGAATGTACTATTTATTGCAAACATGCTAACAAAAAACAGAAGGAAAAAGTCTTGTAGGCATTTTTGTTTAAATTCTTGTTGACTTATTCTCTAGAATGAACAGTTGGATTTGGGAAAGGAAGTGGCAGCCTCAACTCCAATATTTGGCCTATCCCATCCCTAGTTCAAGGGCAGTCACTGTGCACGCACACGTAGGGCAAGCCAAGATGCTACCACGATGGCCCCTCACAGGCACCATAGGTGCTCACTCAAGAATCTCTGCCTGCCAGGAAACTGACTAGGTTGTGTCCCTTCTGTCCCATCTCTTCCGATCAGATCCCCCCTTCCGACAGCAAATCAGCTACACACTCTTCCTGCCTCCATGACCTGGCCACTCCCAAGTGCCCCACCCATTAGCACGTGAGGCTTTGGGGGAGCATCTGGACCCAAATCATGACTCTCTGCTCTGTCCCTAGAAGGCTCATGTGCATCCCTCAGTGTAAAATGCCTTCAGCATATCTCTAAGAGTTGCCGAAGTCCTGACACTGTCAGCACTGCTGAGACATAAAAGTCCCAAGTCTCCTCTGAGATTTGAGCCCCTATAAAAGTCTGAAAGAAAGTCAAACACTGTGAATATACAATAGCACAGGTCAAATACTGCCATTTCAAAAGGGAAGACTGGAAGGATAGAAACAAGTGGGGCCAAAGGAATGCCAAAGCCCAGCAAAGCAAACATCTATACTGGGGAAAAGAGAGGACAATTTATGCAGGACGCTGTCAGACTGCAGCTTACGGCAGAGACAAGGCCAGGTCTTGAGGCCTCCTGCTTGGGGCACGTAGACACCAGGGGTGTGCACATCATGTCAACACTGACACTGACACGGACCATTTGAGACACACTCACCCGTCAAGCTCGGCTGTCTCCACATAGCAGAGGCTATTAGGCTCAGAACTGGACAGCAACAGAATGTCAGCCTGTTCAAAACAAAGGCACCTATGACACAGCAGCCCCAGGGTGACCTGAGCACAGGCCAAGAAGGACAGAAATAGGAGAGGCAGAATGCTTTCACTTACTGGCACAAAATCATTTTTCTTCAGACGAATGACATCTCCAACTTGGATGTCTTTCCACTTGGTAATTTTGAACCTAAGAATTAAAAATAATGGAAGTCTATTGGGCTTTAAGTTTCAAGCAGGGGAACTGCCACTCTTTTCTGGGTGTCACAGATCCTGGAAAATGTGTCAATCACAGGGGTGATGCTTGTTGACAGTTCAACCTCTTAACGATGTGACCACACTGGCAGGAAACAGCAGCAGTGAGATGGCTTAGGAGAGCTCTTTCTACCCTGCCTGGCTGGTCACAGAGGCTGCTCCACTGTTGGGTTTGCCCCTGCTCTTCTCTCCTTCCAGCTGCCCACCGCTTGTTAGTGCCCAGGAGAAGAGCACAACATGGCTTCCTGTGAGTCGCAAGAATCCCCAGGGCCTTCAGGGCTGGTATCCCCTTGAGGGTTTTAGTTCTTACTGACTGTGTCTCACTTTTATAATCAAATGATAAAAGTGTTGGCAAAATAAAAGATGCCTATCTTTTGTATGAAACTTCCTAAGAAATACCATTTACGCTTCTCACAGAAACCCACTCATTGCAGAGAAGAAAAAAACATGTTAACATATTTGTGGCTTGGTAGTGTCTATTTTTAAATTAACTATAGTGGAAATATGCAGGTTCTTTTCCTCAATATTGACACACTAAAAAGTCTTTGACTTGGGTTTCAGTCCCTATTTTTAGGACTTGAGTTTGCAGCCTCCTGAGGCCCTGGCTTGAAGCACACTCGCTACTCATCCCTGAGTTGGGACTTAGATCACAGATGACGACACTGATTGAGCAAACCCTTCCTGGGCAGTTCCTGCATGGTGCTGGTAGGGCAGCATCCACAAGAAGCTTATAGTTCAGAAGCAGAGGGTCCTACCAAAATCATAATAAAACCCCCAATGCTCTTCAAGTACAAGGAAGGGAGAAATCAGTATGCGGACAGATCGGGAAGGTGCCAAGCACTGTGCACAAGCAAAACCCTGAAGGGGGCAAGCTTGAGAACAGCGGAGGTGGCTGCAGCTCACTGAGCTGGAGAAGCTGTGTAAGTGCCAGGTGTGCAGATGACACAAAGTGCCACCGTAGCTGCCCTATCCCAGTTGGGCTGCATAGCCTTGGACCACCAAGGCCAACGAGTGCTTCCCCAAGTTAAGAGACGCCTTCGCAATGAAAACATTTAGTAACGACTCCTTGCGCCTCTAGACCAAGTACATACATTATATCTTTGTAACTAAATTACAAATTGAAGGCGTGGCAACATACCTGCCATTCTTAATGACCTCGCATGTCCTATTGTTGATTTCATTATCCATTTTATGCCGAGTCTTTAGAAAAAAAAAATGAAGAAATGTTTTAATCACCTCAGCACTTAAGTACCGATGCTAAATTAAAGATGGTCTGAGCAGAAAGTTGACCAGTCTGTTGCATTAGAAACTCTTACCACATCATCCAACAGGTCTTTGATAGCGGTGATACCCAGCACCACAAGTAGGGGCACAAGTGTGGTGTACCATGCCAAGGTAGATATTTGAGGAATGGCCTAAGAGAAATAAAAAGGCTTACATGAGGGCATGGCTAACCTATAGGTGATGGGTTGCTGATTCTGCGCTTGCTAATGCTAATTTCTATCACCACGTAAGTCTATCCGGGAATGTGAATAGGGAAAGGCAAGGAAGCATCCCGCCAACCTCTTTCTTACTAGCTTTTGGCCACACAGAACAGATCCTATGCATGCTCAGCAATTTCTGAAATGATCTCATTGTAACTTTAGCTAGATAACAAGGAAGTTTGGTAATATGATTTAAAAAAAAAATTGTAACCTAAAAGAGAACTGCTGTGAACTTTGTGTGCAATCATAATTAACTGAACAGGGTAGAATGGGGTTGGGGTAGTCCTTAACTTTAAGCAAAAGCCTATAGCTTGCTCGAAGAGGGTGCTCAGAGGCAATGATTTCTGAAAGTCTCACGACACAGGCTAAGACGGCAGGAGATGGCCACCTCTGATAGACAGTAACCAGGCAGAAAACTTTGGGGCATTTGAAGAAAGTAATCCTTTCATGGCTATTGGTACTGGCTCAGCCGAGAATGGGGCTGGCCTTACAAAAGCTCTACCTCCATCAAGACAGACTTCCATGAAAATACGTACTACAACCATTGTTAAATTTTGTTCTTATTTTGAAATTCTGTCCTATATGTACTCTTGCTTGTTATTCTTTTTTCTATCTTTGTTTCTGCTATTTTTACTCTTTAAAAAAAAAAAAAAAAAAAGAGGGGCCTGGCAGGATGGCTCAGTGGTCTAAAGCGCCTGCTTAGGAAAGCTTAGGCAGCTTCAGGGACTGCGGTTCGATCCCCAGCACCAAATGCTGCACCAGCCCTGCCCTCAGGGCAGGCTGAGCTGGCCATAAAAATAAACAAACAAACAAAAGTTCTGAAACAAGAAAAAAAATTTTTTTTAAATAATAAATAAATAATAAATAAATAAATAAATAAATAAAAAAGAAGGCAGACTCTCAATCTGAACAAAAATTGGGAAGCAAGTCTCACTATGATGTCTGACAATTGTCCCAATCACTCGGTCACCTCCAGTGGGGCTACACTGAAGTTATGCCAGGCCCATGTCTGTCCAGCTGTATCCATACAGATTGTGGGACTTTGAGCAGCATTGCTTTACTTATTCCAGTCTGCCCTAGATCTCAGCAAAATAGAGGTTTCCTCATCAAGTTTAAAGATGAGGTTATACTGCGGCTTTGCTCCCAGAGTTCAGGAATTAAGTGAAGTAGCACTGTAAGTAAAGGGCTGGCTAAGGCTACTCCTGTTAACCTCATTTGGATCCTGCACCTTTACAGAGGTAACTGGGGTGTGGAGGGAAGGAAGAGGCTCTCACATGGCACTGTCAATACATGGATCTTCTTTCTCCCTTCTAGAAGGAAGTAAAGGAAAAGCAGCACCCTGACCACACAGCATCTCCTTCTTCCATGACTGGCTCACATCTGTGTATACATCCCCCTTTAACAGCAGGACCATCTTTACAATCAAGATATCATTTTTTTCTGCTTTGGGACACTGAACCCCAAGCCTTGCAAAGGCCAGGCCAGTACCCTGGTACCGAGCTACATCCCTGGCCCAAGTCATCAGGACCAATGTTCTACCAAGTCCACAAGGACCAGCTTCTCCCAGGCGTCTCTCTTCCTCTCCTCTTCCCCTAGTGCATTGCCCACCTCATGAAGACACAAATGCTACCATTTTATAGTCCTAGTGGGGGAATCTCAGCAATGGGACTGTTTCCTAAATCCAGGCCTCTGTACAGCAAAGTCAATATATTTTGTAAGCAACTCCTCACATGCTACAGATTGACTGTGAACATAAGTTACATGAGTTAATTTTAACAATTGCTCCTATATATATGAAAGTTTCGCCATCCAAATAAGTGAATCCTTTTGCCATATGTTTTAAAAATCAGAAAGTCGGGCCAGGGAGATAGCTCAGTACAATAAGCGCTTGCCTGGCAAGCTCAGAGTCCTGAGTTCAATCCCTGGTATTGAAAAAAAAAAAAAAAAAAAGAAAATCTTTTCTAATGTGAAAGTATTTTGCAAAATAGCAAGAGCTTTAGAATATTAATAGAAATCAATAATACTCTTTTTTTTTTTTGCTTTCTTTTTTTTAAATACTTTTTATTTTAGTTTATTTTTTCTTGTTTCAGAACCTTTTGTTTGTTTATTCACTCATTTTTATGGCCGGCTCAGCCCGTCCCGCGGGCAGGGCTGGCGCAGCATGTGGTGCCGGAGATCGAACTGTGGTCCCTGAAGCCACCCAAGCTTTCCTAAGCAGGTGCTTTAGACCACTGAGCCATCCTGCCGGGCCCATCAATAATACTCTTACGATAACTAGGCAATGAAATAAAAAAACATAAAGTAGATTTAATTTTAAAATGCAAATAACTCTAAAGTGAAGATTATATTTTAATTCACTTCATGGTTACTAGTTTTGGATTTCTTGTTTTATTTTGTTTTGTCTTTTTAAGACAGTCATACTATGTTATCCAGGGGTGTACTGAATTAACCTTGTAGCCGAGGTGAACTCACAACAATCCTGCCTCAGCTCTTGAGTGCTGGGATGACAGGATGGCTACCGGTTTTAACACTCTCATCAGTTCAAAGTTGAATTTATAAAAATTATATTTTCCTTTGTTCTCTTTCTCTGTTCAAATGCAAATTGAGCCTGTTCTGTTCAGGAGGCGGTGACCACTTAGTTAGAAAAGCCTAGCATTAACAAGAAACACTTTTCAAAATTAGCCATGCTGTATGACCACACATTGGACATTATTGAGCTATCAGAATTCACAACAGATTTAAGATACCGCAGAGCATTACCTGTAAGATAAGAAGCATCAGGAAATAGAAGTTGGCTGCTCTTTTAAACTGCTCAAACAAGTTCATTGGTAGAAAGGAAAAGGTGTTGTACTTGTATGTTTTAATTGCATTATTCTGTTGGAAAAAAATAAGAAAGTTATTCTCACTAATGCCATATGTCAAGTGCACCACACACCTGCCAAAATGTGTCCCATGACCTGCCATGATTGGGGGCCATGACCCAGCAGTCAGAAAGACCCTGAGATTTCTTAGAAGCTTTTAATTCTAGGCAGGACTCAAAATGCCTCCATGGAGTCTTAGGTCAGAGAGAGTAAAAAGATACAGGTGTCAGCCTATGCTCTCCTGGAGCCTACTCTCAGATAACAGGTAAAGGCAGACGGCAACATGGGCACAGCAGGGAAGGAATGGGTTAATTCCAGGGGGATCAGAGGCTCCTATTTAGCACCAGAATAAAAGGCTCTCTTGTGGTTTGAATCATGTCCCCAGAAGACACTCTAGACCTAAGCTCAATATCTGTGAATGGGCTCTTATTTGGAAATAGGGTTTTTGCAGACATAATTAAGATGAAATCATACCACACCAGCTGTTGATTGGTATGGGAAAATTGGACCCAGGGAGACAGAGACTGGGGTGAGGAGCCCCAATCTGTGGGTGAACACCAGAACCCAGGAGGGTTGTAAAACTGATTCCCTAGAAAGCGTTAATTTTACTGACACCTTGAATTTGAAGTTCTGGCCCCCCAAACTGTGAGAAGGTAAAGGTCTTATTTTTCTGACCACCTTATTTTGGTGCTTTGTTATAGCAGTCCTAAGAAGTTGAAACAGAGACTTTGTTTTTTATGACAGTACTGGGAATTCAAGACAGGGCCTTCACACTGGAGTTATAGTCTCAGCCCTTTTGCTTTTTGGAGACAGGGTCATTAAATCATTACATTGCTCAGTCTGAGCCGGGAGTGGTGGCACATGCCTGTAATCCCAGCACTTGAGAGGCTGAGGCAGGAGGATCAGTGCAAGTTTGAGACCAGCCTGGGCTAGAAAAGTGGGCTCAAGGCCAGCCTGAGCTGCATAGCGAGACCCTGTCTCAAAAAGACAAAAAAAAAAAAAAAAAAAAAAAAAGTTGCTCAGTCTGAGCCTGAATTTATGATCTTCCTGCTTTAGCCTCCCAGAGTACTAGGACTGTAGGCATGCACCACCATATCGGATTATTTTAGAAAATTTAAGCTTATACTTGACAGATGCTATTCATCATATTTCAAAGATAAGCTTTTATTTAGGTAAAGTATCTTTCATTTCAGTATCTGTGGATCAGACTCAGACTCAGGGCTTTGTGCTTGCCAAGCAGGTAGCTTATGCCACCAAACTGTATCCCCAGCCCCAAAGAACACTGCAAGGTGGCCCAGCCTTGCTCTGCCTCTCAATCCTCCCATTTCAGCCTGCTGAGTAACTGGGATTATAGGTGTATACCATGACACTGGTTTAAGGTGAAAATATCCTTAGCATTCTTCGTCTGTTCTAGGCAGAGGAGGGAGAGAAAAATGATGGCTCATCTTAAACCTGTTACTTCTAAACAAGAGGCTTCTGTGACAATATGTTATACTTTTCCATGCAGTACTTTTAAGAGAGTTTTGTGCATTCATAAGGAAAACTTTGGTCTCTATAATTCTGTTTAGTTTTAGTTTGAGTTACCCTTACCCATCTTCAATGTCATTCAACTTCAAAACATTCTGTAAAGCAAAATTATTTATAGCCTTCAGTTGGCGGCTACTAGAAAGCAGGAGCGGCATGAAGCAGCAAACGTGACAGGGACTGGATGAAACGGGGCTTCCAGATAAATGCTTTAGGGATCAACTTACTGCGTATTTGCTCTCCTTAAAACAAAAGAACTTAGTGTTCATAAAATGAGGCTGTTCGTGGAACTTTCGGTCATTTGCCTTGACTTGCCAAGTACAATCTTTAAAAGAAAGACAGAACAACTGTGTAAGTAAAAGGCTCATGGAATCAAACTGAAGTGATCTCATCAGAGTGGGACCTCATCTAATGTAACCAATGTCTTTACAACACAGGGAAATTGGGACTCAGGCCTAGGATAGTTATATAAAGTCACTGGAGGCTATGGTCATCTGCAAGCCAAGAAGAGGGCTCTTGCCCTCACCGTCCTCAGGAAGAGTCACACCTGTGACACAGTGGCCTCAGACCACCAGCCTCCAGAACTGCGAGAAAATCCACATCGAATGTTTATAACCCCTGACTAGTGGTCCTTTGTCATGGCCTGTCAGACTCATAATCATGTTGTGGCCTGAGCAGTTCTTCACAGAACCCGCAGCAGCATTCCTTAGCTAAAGATGGCCCAACCCAAAATACCCGAGTCCTAGGAGGTCAGCTAAAGTAAGTTAAATTATTTTTTCAATCTCATGGACTTGGTTTGTCAAGTTTACACTACATGGAATACCTAGTGAATAAATAAATCAAAGAAGTATATCACACACTAGCTGAACACTTCCAAGTCCAGAGAAGTCAGAGCTGTACACTGCCTTCGCCTGACGCCCAGTGCCAGTCACCTGTTCAAGTTCATCCCATGCACTCAACAGCACATTGCGCCCCCTCAGTTGATTCCATTGCCATGTCTAAATTCTAGGCAACTTTATAAAGTCCCCAGCTTCCTTGTTGTTGTGGACATTTCCCACTCAACAGGTGTCTTGTTAACTATTTCTCCCTACATCTGTCCACTGCACCACTCTTGCTAACTTCCTTCTCCCTTTGGGGTTTTCCTGTTATTGAAAGATATCCCCTCCCACTTTATAGACTAGTTCCCAACTCTGCAAAGCATCCAGCCAGTGCTCCCTATTTGTTGATCACATCTTCCTCCTACCAAGCCTTAGCCAATCCCACTTCTAAACAGCAAGCCCCAAGGCTGCTGTAGACTCCTGCTGCCTCCTCATGGCACAGCAAGCATAGCATCCTCTTCATAGCTCATGGTGGCTTGGGTAAAGTCCTGAAGTCCAGTGGTGGAGGCAGAGTTCAAGGTCTCCTTGGGGATGTGTCTGTATACCCTGATCATATCTGCTCTTTTGCTGATCTGGATAAAGCCACTCAAGCATTGCTGGTGGTGTGATTGCCATGTAGCCTCCTTGATAGCTGTCTTCTCTGGGAAAACTCAAGAAGCCACTGCACCACTTACTCACAGCTGTCTATGATAACTCTGCCTCTATCTTTGGCTCTCAAAAATCAGTACCCGTTAGAGGGAGTGATAGCAACTAGCCAGCCCATTCTTGGACAGTTGCCTGCTGGTCTCAAGCTCACAATGATCCTCTTGTCTCAGCATCTCAGGTGCTGGAGTTATAGGTGTGTACCACTACTCCCAGCTCCACATGGAAGCTCTTAGCCACCCCCGCAGCCCTTGTGGCCTATCCTTTGCTGTTGCTACTCCTACTACACATACATTTGTCCCATCTCTGCATAGATGGTAAGGAGGAGACTGAATCTTGGTCTTAAATCACCCACCAGTACTCCACTAGGTTTCCATAGAGTGGCACCCAAAATGCCTTCTGAAGAAAAAGAAAAATTTATAAATGGTGGCTTTTCCCTATTTCTATCTCAGTGAGTAACTGAGCCACCAGTGGAAACCAGCACTTAGTGGGAATTGAGCCCAAAGGACTCTTCCAGTTCAAAGACATTGGACAGTCAGGCTGCATCCCCTGGGGAAGAGGATTTGCTTTTGTTTGCCTATATACCCTTACTTTTTTTTTTTTTTTTTTTTTAAGTATTTAGTACAGAGTCTACAGGGTCTCATTACGTAGACTAGACTCATAGGGATCCTTCTGTTTTTTTCTCCCAAGCACTGGGATTACAGGTGCGTGCCACCATGCTCAGCCTCAATCACCATCTCAGCGCATCCCAGGGGCTGGGCCAGCATGGCACACCAGCACGCTGGGGATTGAACCCTGGCCACTGTGCTCTGCTGAAACATGCCCTTCAGTCTGCTCAGCTATCTGGCTGGCCCTGGAAAACAGTCTTGAAGAAAGCCCTCCAGGCACTGGGCTCTCCATGCACACAAATGCAGAACACTAACAACTCATGTGGCACAATCAATTTTGAAGGGAACACATTAAAAATCATGTACAAATAAGGACTTAGGAAATGATCAGTCTTGTGACTATCGTAAAACTAAAGCCATCATACTTGTGAAAATATTTCTAAATTTTTAAATGATTTGTCTTTAACTCTTACTCCCTAGAAAATGCAGATATTACAGGAGAATCAAGTATGGACAGGTAAAAAATGCAAATAATCTGATTCTTTTTTAAAACCACAATACCATTACTGAACACTTTTGATGCATTATTTTGGCTGCCATATATAGAGTAATAACTGTTGTGTTATGACAAATGGAAATCCTACACTCTCTCTAGCTCAAGCACAATTTCATCAATAGGGATAATGGAAATGGAACTATAAAACAGCTCATGAACACTGTGAACACTGTCTGCAATCAGAAAATTTCTTTTGCATTCAAAGAAGAGCTCTCAAGGAAAGTAGATTTTTTTTTTTTAAAGACACTTCATAGGGCAATCTTGAATCTGTTCTATTTAATGGTCATTTTCAAATGCTGTGCTTTTGCTGGTTTAGTTGAGCTCAGAGATGACTTATAGTCACATCCTGGCCACCAGTGTTCTAGAACATGCTGAGAATACCATTCTAAATTTCAGGAAGGATGAGGGAAACACAAACCAGAAAAGATTTTCTTCTCTGGAGAAGAGAAAGGGCCAGTGATGAGAGCTTTTAAAGGGTCAATCGTAAAAATATGCAGTGGGAAAGAATAAGCATCCCCTTAGTGATCTGGACCTCACTTTCCCTTTGGTTCCCTCACCTGCCTCTATTTTTGTGTGGTCAGCGAGCCCCAGCTGTGGTTACTTTATCCACCCTCAGCTGTGCGCCTCGTTCCCAGCCCATGGAGACTTGGATGCCTCAGACAGAAGGTAGTTTTTGATCTGAAAGAGGAGCAGTCATGGGGTTATCAGCAATAACCTTGATCTCTTCATTTTACATCCTTGACAGTACCTCAGGGAGCCCTGAGAAAGTCCTCAGTGTGTCTTATCTGAGATTCAGCCACAAGAATGTTTTCACTTAATTCCAGAAATGTGTTTGTAGCCACATAATCAATAATCCTATTTTCATTTAAGGATTCTTACTTGGACTAATTCAGGCAAATCAATGGGGCAAGTAAATTGAAGTCTTTTCCTAATTCTTCTCTGAGATTTGAACTAATTGTTTGAATAGTCTTTCAATTCAAGAGTACAAAAACTGTGGAAATGCTGTCCTGTGGTCAAATACATTTGCAAAACCCACATATCAACATTTGATGGACTTGCTAATGTATTTAGGTTTCTGAAAATTCCCGTAGTAAAAGAACTTAATTCTAGCTTTTCAAAATTGACATAACTGCCAGGCGTGGTGGCACATGCCTGTAATCCCAGCACTCAGGAGGCTGAGGCAGGAGGATCGGTGTGAGTTTGAGACCAGCCTGGGCTACAAAAGTGAGCTCAAGGCCAGCCTGAACTGCATAGTGAGACCCTGTCTCAAAAAGAAAAAAAAAAAATTAACATAAGCACAGGTATTTTCTAAAGTAACCACACAACACCTATGTGCATGATTTGTGAAATGCTGCAGTAATGTGCATTGAGGAATGACAGCAAACCAGCACTTGAGGACATTTGCCTTTTTGAGTAAATTGTTATTAAACAGCCACTTGGAATGAAGAATTTTACTAGACTCTTGAATGACAAGGCTCATTTACTAAAGAAAACATCTTGTCCCATTTTATTATTTTTTTAGAGTAGACATACTGACAGAGAAAAGAAATAACAAATATTCTAGCAGGAGGGAAAGGAGGGCAATTTCATTATATGGACTTTAGTTAAAAGCTACAAAAACTAGCCAAGGCTGTGCCAACAAAACCATCAAGCCACCTGTCTAGGGATGCATGTCACACATGGCACATGTGGCTCACAGATCACCAACCAGTCTGGCAAATGTGTCATCATACATCTGAAAACCACTGCGTGATACCCAGTGTATTCCTGGAGTCACCACATCCTTGATTATTACCACTCGGCCAGGAAGTAATCCGGACTTGCCCATCCCTTTGTGGGCTTTGAATTCTTGCTTACAGATCCAGCAACAACTGAACACAGCAGGAAACCAGGGGATACAAAGATCCAAAGCTTAATATCAGAACAGCAAAAAAGAAGACAAAGGCCACAGAGATAAATGAGTACAGGACATCGATTCTTCACACCAAGAGCAATACAAATGGTGTTTCCAAATGCGATTCTTTGGGAGGGTACCAATTTTCATCTTACAATGGCAAATATCGAATAAAAAATTAGATGCCACTTCAGGTTGAAAAGTAGAGAATCGGGCTAGTAGGTAGAATCTGTTGGAAAGGAATCTGGCTGTAACTCAAAATTCTCCATACACACAATGAACAATCCCATTTCTAGGACTTATTCTTCATGTGTAAACTGCTCTCCAGCAGGAAAAAAACATAGTGTATGTTTAACAGACTGTGAACAGACTAAGTGCCTACCTCTAGTTAACATCCATACTATAAGGGAGATTTACATGGGTGATGGAGAAGTTTCCCCAGGTAAGTGACTAAAGCAGAGGTGTGTCTGCCATCCTGTGCTCTCCACTGTGGCACACAGAGTCAGTATGCAGCATGAATGACATCCACATATGCATATGGGTTTATGTGCATGTGCATCTGTGGGTACATGAGGGTGCAGATTTGACTTATTTACTTGTGCTTAAAAGAAAAAGGAAAGAATAAGCCATAATGAAAGGCAGACACAGGAGGAAAGCAGTCCAGAGTGCTGAGGATAAAAACAGCAGAACAGAGGTGGCAGAACTTACTCTTGGCTAAATGGAGACACTCAATGACCTATAGGTCTACAGAAGCAGATTCTCCTGAGGAGGTCTGGCTGCACGTGGCAAGCCCATGGAGGGTGTTAAGAAAGTGTGCCCTGTCCTCTTACACCTTGTACCAGAGTGACTCAGGTCACTAACACAGACCAGCCACCAGGCTCACAGTGTGTTGGACCCTTCCACCCAAGTTGGCCCAGCACAGGGCTCTCCAGCCAACAGGTCACTGTGAAGTTGTAGAAGCAATCTGCACACCAGAGTGGATGGAGCTCACCTTCCCCTTGTCAGGGGTTTTAGTTTTTCTAAGTTGGGTGCATAGTCTCTGAAATCTAAAAATGGAAACAGTGCAAGTCAGAGGTAGCAGTGATCATGTGGAGGTGGTTCTCAATGCCTGCATCCCAGAGGCATCTGAAATCTAGGCTGTGTAATTCTGCAATTAAGAATATGGTGCTGGGATTAAGGGTGCACCATCCTAGGTGTCACCCGGCTGGAGTATCAGAGATAGAGGCCGGTTGGCTGCCTGCTGCTTTCTGCCTTCTGTGTTATGCACTGTTTCTCCTCTGTGACACTCCTGTACCTTGCAGCCAGCCAGCTGCAGACTGAAACCTCTGCAAACCTTGAGCCAAAATAAACCTTTCTTCCTTTAACTTTGGCTGTTAGGTATTTTGTCTCAGCAATGAGAAAAGTAACTAAGACGTCTTCTATAAAAAATTTCATAACAAAATAGCAGTTATACCATGACCTGAAAAGAATGGAATGGCCAAAATGTTACTCAGAGTACAAGGCATAAAAAGCATTCTGTCTTGGGGACTGGTGAGATGGTTCAGCAGCCTAAAACACCTGCTTATGAAAGCTTCAGCCACCACATGGAACGAAGTTCAATCCCTAGCACCACATGTTGTGCCAGCCCTACCCCCAGGGCAGGCTGAGCCTGCCATTATAGAGAGATAGAGAGATAGAGAGATAGAGAGATAGAGAGATATAGATATAGATATAGATATAGATATAGATATAGATATAGATATAGATATAGATATAGATATAGATATAGATTTCGGTCTTCTGTCTTATAAAGAAGAAAAAAAAAAAAGGACAAAAAATTCTTTTCTTTGTTTTTTGTATTTAGTACAGGGTCTACTGAGTCTCACTGCAAAGATCAGACTTGTAGCCATCTTCCTGTTTTCAGCCTCCCAAGCGCTGGGATTACAGGCGTACACTCCCCCTGCCCCATGCCCAGTCTCAGACTCGGTTTCAGCATCCCCTGAGGGTGAGGCCTGTATCACCTAGGGATGAAACCCTAGTCCCCTGAACTTGCCTAAGGAGGTGCTTTAGTCCACTGAGGCATCTGGCCAGCCCCAAAACTTTTTTTTTTTCAATGAACAAAAGAAAGTATTAGTATAAACAAAACAAAGCTATCAAGAGTAGCAGGCTAACAGCGCCAGAGAGCTGTGGCGCAAGATCTATACCGTTAAGCCCCAAAGCAATGCAATGCAGACATACAGATGTGAAAGACTCCCATAGGAATCTGAGTTGAAATCAGAAATACAGATGACTGGTTCCAGCCCAGCCCAAACCCCACCACTGGGAGCTGAGCCTGCGCACCCGCCGCGGGTAAGCCCCTGCGCCCCTCTGCCTCGCCTCTGCGTTCCCGCGACTAACTTCCTGTTCCAGCCCAGCCCAAACCCCACCGCTGGGAGCTGAGCCCGCGCGCCAGCTGGGTCAGGATCCTTGGCCTGCCTTCCCTTTCCCCGCACCGCCCCCCCCCCCCGATTTTTTTTTGAACCCCTCCAGCCCAAGCTCCAGCACTGAACCCATCAAATAGCCCGTTTGGCAACCATTCCGGTCCACGAGCCTACCAGGACCACTCAATCCCAAAGCTCCACCTCCACCTACAGACCACATCCGCCAGGATTCACAAAAGCTAGCAGCAAGAGCCCCAACACAAGAGTCAGGAACCTCTGTAGAAGAACCACCTTGGAGTCTCCAGAACAAACGCCCATAGACACAGCATAACATCACCAAAGTGCAGAGGTCGCTTCCATACAAAATGATAACAACAAGGAGTAGGAGGCAATCTCAGGACCTGTGCCCACCCAAACCAAATAAAAAAGACACTATCATGGAAGAAAATGAGAATTATACAGATGAAACCTCTGAATTGGTAACATCTGAGGCAGACACACAAGGGCAGAAACTTATAGAGCAACTGAGATCAGAGATAACATCTGAAGTAAAAAAAGAAATACATGAAGTGGAAAAAGGGCTGGAGAAACGTATGGAGGACATCAGAGCAGAAATAATATCTAAAGTTGACAAAGACATGCCTAAATCAATACCATCCCAAGTAGGGGAACAACTACACAAAAGTACAAAGGAGAACAGAACAGAAATAATCTCTGTATTAGAGAGAGAAAGGATAACCATAATGACAGACTTCAATACTATTAAAGAAGACATCGA
>PVJA010006875.1:27174-71250 GCA_004027025.1 Myocastor coypus | reverse complement strand
CCCCCCCAACTTCAAATCTCACCAAAGAACGGATCATTAAACCTCTTTTGTTCCTTTAAGGACAGCGGAGATTGGCATTTAAAAATAATCATGAGGATAGCAGTTGCCATTTATTAACCAGTTATTATGACTCAGACACTGTGCTAAACACTTTAGGTATGCTTTTATTCAATCCTCTCTATAGCCCTGTGGTGGGTACTAACTGCGTGATTTAATGGGTGAGCAACTTGGGCTCAGAGTGCTATAGCAACTTGTCCACAGTGACACAGAGACCTTCAGAAGGTCATGTGCTTCGTTCTACTGCCTCCCGAGGGGCACCCTAATCTGACCTGTGGTCTCTGTCCCCAGGGGAGCCTGCTTGCTCAGTCCCCACGTGTCAAGTGTCTGGTGCAGTGTCTCAGTGACAGGGGTGGTTCTCCTGTGCAGAGCTGTCCTCTGTGCAGGAGCCTGGCCTGTGCTCACCCTCGCTGGGGGAACAGCAAGGCTGGGACAGACCCCTCCACACACTGCTTCCGTCAGGATCTCTTCTGCCCACCCACTGCCTGTGAGCTGGGCACCCAGCAAAGAGAGGCAGCCAATCTTCATGTGTCATCCCCTGAGACCCGCTGTGCAGCTCTAGGAGGCAGTGACTGACCTCCCAGGAGGCACTAGACCTCCACAGCGGTGCTCCCCAGCTCACTGTGCCAGCTGGAGGCTGAGTGTCCTCCACACATTGTGTCCTCCTGCCTGAGACAGAGTCTGCACATGTGAGATGATCAGGAAACAGTGCTTGACTTGAAGGAAGGACTGTGGCCAGGCAGAACCTGAGCTAGTCAGCTTTCTTCCCAGGCTTTCATCTTAGACCCTGTGCCTTTGGAATCCTGCTTGGCTTTGGGCTAAGGGAGGCCACAGAGCAACCGCCGCGGCCAGTGAAGACTGACTGTGCTTCGCAGGTGCTTCTGGGTATTAGAAGCAGTCTCTGTTTTTCTAGGTGGAGGGAAGATGGCAGGAACCAAGTCTGTGCTCAGGATCATCACACTTCCCAAGGAATCCTGCCACAGGGATATCCCGATAGACCCCAGTGCTGCTTTTGTTTGGTTCCTGGTGGGGAAAGGGTGTGGTGACTATATAATATTTGTTTTTCTTTTTAGTTTTTTGAGACAAGGTCTCACTGTGTAGTTTAGACTGAAGTTGAATTCACTATATAGCCCAAGCCTGGCCTTAAACATGAAGTGATCCTTCTACCTCCCAAGTGCTGGATTACAGGCACGTGTCACTCAGCCCAGCCATAGCGTTTGTTCAGTAAAGATTATTTCAGTGTGCACTCCTCTGTCACATACCCAGATCCCCGACTTCAATAAACATCAAGCGAGTATAAGAGGAGGCAACAGAGAACATCGAATCTTCTTAGAAATCACCACATTGGAGACTGGGGCTGATTTGTAATAACGATGACAAAAATAATGTCTTGATAGCCATATAATTCTCGGAGGTTAAAAAGTATTTGATAGGATATAATATGATGGATTTCATGGCCACTAATAAGTTCTAGCTGTGGTGATGGCTGATTTTTATGCGGGTCTGAAAAAGATGACCAAAGTCAGGGTCTAACATTTGTGTAGTTCCTGAGAGTTCAAATATCATGAACAGAAAGGTGCCTTACCAACAATTAACTTCCTTGAAATTCTGTAACCTATAAGAATAGATCAATTTCTTAAAAAGCACAAACTAGTAACACTCATGAAAGAAAACTATATAATCTATATATCCTATCTATGTGTCAAAGAAATTGAGTTTGCAGTTAAAAAAACATTATAAAAATCCCCAAAAACTTGAGCCCAGATGCTTTCATGAATGACTTCTACCAAGAAGATAAGAAATGTCACACCATTCATCCTGAAAATAAAAGATAGGGGGACATTTCCCACCTCATGTATGAGGCCAATGCTCTATGAGCCCAAGACCAAGCAAACTCAGTGCAAGAGTCAGTAACTGCAGGCCACTGTTCTTCACGAGTACAAGAGTAAATATTCTCAACAAAATATTAGCAAAGTAAATCTGTCATTCTTAGAAGGGAACATATACACCCCCACCAAGTGGGTTTGTCCCATGAGGGCAGGGCTGGTTCGCCATTTGAAAATCATTACAACAAACAGAGAGAGAGAGAGAGAGAACAGAAAAACATGTGCCCAGAAAGAGCACTTTATGATCCTTAACTAGGGATCTAAAGGAACTCCTCTGATGAGAGACCTCCACAGCAACATCTGCGGTAACTGTATGTCTCGGTAAAACACAAGTGCTTTCCTCCAAGACTGAAATAAGGCAAAAATATCCTCAGCAGTCCTGCTCAGGGATACAGTGGAGGCAGTAGTCGATGTAATAAGTCAAGAAAAAAGAGGTCAAATATTGTTTACAAAGAGAGACCGATTTACATAGAATATTCGGAGAATATACAAAAAAATCAAAGCCAAACAAAGCACCTGGAACTGATACGTGAATTTAACAGGACAAAAGGATGCGTGATCAGTCTCCAAAAATCAATAGCATGTCTGTATTCTAGGAATGAACAAGAGAAATTCACGGTTAATAAAAAACATACCATTTGCTGGGCTTGGTGGCGCACGTCTGTAATCCCAGCACTCGGGAGGCTGAAGCAGGAGGATCGGTGCAAGTTCGAGACCAGCCTGGGCTACAAAAGTGAGCTCAAGGCCAGCCTGAACTGCATAACAAGACCCTGTCTCAAAAAGACAAAAAAAAAAAAAAAAAAAAAACCATTTACATTTGCACTAAAAAGTCTTAGATGTAATATTTAACCAAACCTGTCAGCCTTTACATGCTGAAAATTTCAAAATGGAAAAGAACTAAATAAATTGGAAGGGCCAGCCAGATAGCTCAGTGGACTAAAGCGCCTGCTTAGACAGAGTGCAGCAGCTGGGGTTCCGATCCCCTGTGTTACATACAAGCCCCACCCCCACCTCTGGGGTGTGCTGAGATGATGATCAAGAGTGTAGCACACGTGTGTAATCCCAGTGCTTGGGAGCCTGAAAACAGAAGAATCACTGTAAGTCCAATCTACATAGTGAGACCCTGTAGATCCTATAGACCCTGTACCAAATACATTTAATTAATTAATTAATTAATTAGAAAGGTCCTGGCTAGGCATGGCGGTGCATGCCTGTAACCTAGCACTTGAGATGCTGAGGCAGGAGGATCAGTGGGAGTTTGAGACTAGCCTGGGCTACAAAAGGGAGCTCAAGGCCAGCCTGAACTACATAACGAGACCCTGTCTCAAAAAGAAGGAAAGAAGGAAGGAAGGAAGGAAGGAAGAAAGGAAGAAAGAAAGAAAGAAAGGGCCAGGGAGATAGCTCAGGACCTTAAGTGCCTTCCTGGTAAGTGGAACGTCCTGCGTTCAATCTCTGGTACAATAAATCAATCAATCAATCAATAAGGAGATAGCCTTTGTGGGTAGAAAAAGTCAATAATACAAAAATGGCAAGGTCCTCTAATTTGTTCTGGGCTGATTATAATCCCAGTTTTAATCTCAACAGGCCTTAGAAAAGGGTCTTTATAAGTTGCTTCTAAGTTTTTCCTGGAAAATTAGAAAAGCCCAGAAGAGCTGGGGTAAAATTCTAAAATAGAGGAGCACAGCTGGAGGACTCTGGCACAACTTCAGGATGGCATGGAAAGCTGTAGGGAGCCAGGTAGCTCAGTATTCATAAAAGGAGGGAATGCTGAGCCGTGGGGCACAGCCCAAGTCCAGAAGCCAGCCGCAGAAACAGAACTGGTAGTTGGTGGAAAGCACGGGTCCGTTACCGGAGAAAGCAGATCTTTCAACGAGTGGAGCAAAGGAGCCTCAACCTGCCTTCATGTTTTGTATGCAGATTAACTCAAAATGAACCCTAGACTTTAGTGTAGAACATAAAGGTATAATACTTATAGAGGACGACACAGGATGAAGTCTGCATAAGCCTAGGTTGGGCCAAGTGTGGCCCAGGAGAGAAATAATTGACAAGGTGAACTTTTAAGTTAGACTTTTGCGCTATCTAAGACACTTTGCACATGTGAGAATGAAAATCCTAACTGCATTTCTAACCAAGGACTTGGGCAGCTTTTGTACTAGAACCAAGGTGGAGGACATTGAATTTTCACATCTGTCAAAACCATAGCTCTGTACCCCAGAGTGAATTTCCCTGTGTGTAAGATGCTCAAACTCAACCGGGATGCGGGGGGCAGGGGGGGGGAGGCAGGAGAAGGAAGGGGAAGATGCAGTTCAGATGAATGGAGACAAAGGAGTCTGTCTGCCTGTGGCACCCGGGAGTCCTGTGGCTACACTGAAAACGGTGTAGAAGAGAGGGGCTCTGTGAGTAACTGAGAAACTTGAATGCCCCTCCTCATACCGGAAGGAGCAGAGAACGACCCTGGGTAAACACTGAACCCAGCTTGGCAATTTTTTTTTTCTTGGAAGCGTACTGATTAAGAATTCTGAATTGATTTCATTTCGAAAAAAAAGTAAGTGTGAGAGCCAGGTTTTAAGGAAAGGAAAAGATAGAATAAGCCAGCTGTGTCAGTGGGGACTCGTTTATAAAAATAAATGTACACACAGAGAATTCAATACAGAGGCATGTGTAATGCATGACATCCATATGGAGAGCTCTTTGCGCTGCCATTTTGGGAGATCTGAGGCGGAGCCATCTCAATAAGAACAAGTACACCTGGCATCCAGACCTTGGTTTCGCGATATTCTCTCCAAATGAAAACACCCAGGGCTGTTTGTAGCAGAGGTATTGAATCCAGAGCTAAGGCGAGGAAGGCACAAAGTGAGCCTGTAATGTTCTGCACCTGAAAGTAAAGACCTTCAATGCGGTAAATAGGTAACCATGTCCAATGTGCCCAGAGCCAGCCTAAATTAGATGCTCCCGGTGGCCAAAGAAAGTTCAGTGTTTGTGAGCCTATACTAAATAGCTAAATAAATAGGTACATGAGAAAGAAGGGACAACACTTTCCTAAGGAACAGTACCCAGTAGTAAGCAGGGATGGAATATGGGACTGGAAATCACCCCCGGACCACTGCATGGTAATGACCACTGCAATAGACAGGCTCCACCAGGAGAACCAGGGAAGCAAGCGCAAGTTGAAGCAGAAACCAGTTTCTTGCGTAGCTTTAAAACATATCTACTGATACATTTTGAAATTATAAAAGGCTAATAAGTTTACAGCAGAGAGACCTGGCAGCCATCCGCCTTAGCTAAGTGCCATGCATATTTTAAAAATCGCTAGTGCTTTCCAGCTGCAGAAGTAGTTCTTGCCAGTTGTAGCGATGTTGGTCCATGTTTGAAAGGAAATCCTTATTCTTGTGCTCCTAGCCAGCTGGGGATGTGAGCAGTCAACGTGTCCTTCCAGATGGAGGCTGCTGTACGCACCGTCTGCAGACCCCTCTTGGTCTGTGTGTTCTCCTTAGGAGCCAACTCTCAGCTCCTTAAAAAATGGCTACTGTATTACTTCGCAACCCTGTCACTGGAGCAAGATTACTGACATTTGTAATTTAAAGGAGGAGAAGCAACATTTAGATACAGTTGTGTGGGGGCGGGCGCGCGGAGTTCAGTCTGTGGTCCACTGGCTGGCTCCAAGGCAGAAATAGCAGTGAAGGGCCTGGACGGAGGAGAGCTGCTCAGCCCACGGCAGCCAGGAAGCAAGCGGAGAGGATCCTGGGAGGAGCGCACACCCTTCCGGTACTCACAGGAAAGTGAATCCTCCCGCCTCTGGCCAGGCCCCGCCTCCTAACAGCATGCTCAGCAACGAATACAGCACCCCTGAGATTCCTGTTCCCTTCCAGAAGAAGCCTGTGAGCCTGAGGGTGGGAGGGTGCTTCGCTCCAAGATGTGGCCGCTTTCCTTCTCTGTTCAGACCTGACACCTCTGATGTATGAAATCTGATTCCGGTGCTGCTGCCTCCTCACGAGCACAATGGCTTTCTCAGAAGCAAAAGTACAAAGCTAGAGGTGTAGGTAGGGGTAGAGCACCCTAGCAGGTGGGCGGGAGGCTGTAGGCTCTGTCTCCAGCACCACAAATATAAAACGAAGAAAAAAAAAAAATCTATCGAAGTGAAGAAGTGAAAAAGTACAGTGCACAGGGATTTTCATGGTCCTGTTTTTTACCCGTTGCAGCATAAGTGTAGGTAGGGACTTTCGGAACAGATCAGCAGTCGCACAGCAAGTATCATCAAGAATCAACGTATGAGATTATATCAAATTAAAAAGCATCTCACAACAACAAAAACAACCACTAGAGTGAGGAGACAACTATAGAAGGGGGAAAAAATTTTGCTAGCTAGACCTTGGACATAGGACTAATATCTAGAATATATAAAGAAATCAAAACTGTTCAGCCACCCAAAATAAAAGACCCAATTAAAAATGGACAGCTGAAATAAATAGACCCTTTCTGGAAGCAGTATAAATGACAAAAAAAATGCATGAAAAAGCATTCAACATCTCTGGCCATTAGAGAAATGCATATTAAAACCACACTGAGATACCATCTTATTCTAGACAGAACAGCCATCAAGAAATCAAATAATAGCCAGGCGTGGTGGTGCATGCCTGTAATCCCAGCACTCGGGAGGCTGAGGCAGGAGGATCGGCATGAATTCGAGACCAGCCTGAGCTACAAAAGCGAGCTCAAGGCCAGCCTGAACTGCATAGCGAGACCCTGTCTCAAAAAGGAAAAAAAAAAAAATCAAATAATAGGGGGCCAGTGAGATAGCTCCATGGCACAAGTGCCTGCCTGGCAAGTGCAAGGTTGTAAGTTTGAACCCTGGTCCCACCAAAAAAAAAGAAAGAAAAGAAATCAAATAATAGGACCATGTATGGTGGCACATGCCTCTAATCTCAGCACTAAGGAGACCTCAAGACAAGAGGATCGCTGCAAGTTCAAGACCAATTTGCACTGCATAGTAAGACTCTGTCGAGGAGAGAGAGAGAGAGAGAGAGAGAGAGAGAGAGAGAGAGAGAGAGAGAGAAGTCATGGAGGATCAGAGATACAGCTTAGTAGCTTAAGTACCTGTCTGGTAGGCACAACTTTAATCCCTGATACCACAAAAAAAGTAAAAGAAAGAAAAGAAAACAAATAATTATACATGCTGGTGAGGTTATGAGAGAAAAAAAAGAAGCCTGCACTGTTGATATGAATGTAAACTAGTACAACCACTTGAGAAATCAGTATGGAGGTAAATTAAATGGCTAAAACTTAACATTCCATTTGGCCCAGCTGTTCTGCTCCACATACTTTTTGATGGAGTGTAAGACATCACATTACAGGGATACAGTCATACGCATGATTACAGCAGCACGGTCCACGATAGCTACATTTAGGAAGTGGTCTATAAGTCGATCAACGGATGAATGGATAAAGAAAATGCAATCTTTATTTTTTACCTATTGTACTTGAATGTTGGCAGCGCCCTCTCTTTGCTGTCACAGAGAGGGAGTAAGTGATGGGGAGGAGATGCCACAGTGCTCCCAGATGAGCTCCTCTCTGACCTCCCGCAGCGGTGGGCAGAATGCTATTTGCCAGGGGCCGCACCCTCGTGGGCACCCCAGGGCCCTGCGCCTCTCCCAGCTATGATGGAGCACTGCAGGAGTTTGGAGGCAGCTGCTTGCTGTGGTGGGTGGGCTGTGTCTCCCTGTTTACCCCACTGCCTTGTGTCCATTTCCATGCAGCAGCTTTTGGGCAGGCATTTGAGAGGACGCCAGGTGCCAGGGATGCACAGGACAGACCAAGTGTGACTCTGGGCCTGGGCCTGGGCCTGAGCAAGCACCATGTGGAAAGGACCTCGAGCAGGAAGTGAGGCAGTGGAGATCCCTGGTGCTCTTGGAGAGTCCCTGCCAAGAGACAGTGGGGCACTGATGTCCACTGAGTGATGATTCTGGGCTGGACACCGTGCTGAGCACTTTCTGTGTTCCAGCGCAGTGAGTTTGTACACGGTCTCCCAGGTTTGACACCGTAGTGTCCTTCACTGGAAGATGAGCAAAGATGGGCCAGAGACACCAACACTTGCCCAAGGTCACTCGGCAAGGAAGTGTGGAGCTAGGATGGGGATGTGGCCAGCCAGCCTCCCCGGCGGTCCAGTAACCCCACCTTGTGTCATGGGCTAAACACCCCAGGCCGTGGCACTGAGCCCTTGTGGCCTATTTTCTGCCTTAAGCAAATGCCTGTCCCAGTCTCTACATACTTGACCTTTGGACTTGACCCAGCAGAAGTCCCCTGGCCATTCAGGATTCACGTAAATAAGAGCTGCAGCTATGGCAGGAGGTGCAGCAGCTTGCGGGCAGTAGCTATTAGAAGAAACAAAAAGACCAGAGGTGGAGGAAATTAGGACAGAACATCTTACTGCTTTAAACTCTGCAGAAGGAAAGCAGCCCTGGGCAGCATTCAGAGTGCGCCTCTGTGCCAGCCAGGCACTTGATGAGAGCCTGCGTGCATCTTGTCTCCTGGTGACAAGCGTAAGTCTCACCCCCATTTCAGAGGTGGGCACCTGAGCCCTGAGAGGAGCCATAGTTGGGAGTCCAGCACTGCATCTGAGTTGTTCTCGCTTCCTCCCTTACCTGATGTGACCTCCAGCCTGCTGTGCCCTGGCTGCTTTGTGGAGTGCTTATGGGGAGGCTGCGGCAGCCCGGGCTTGCGCTCCCTGCAGGAGCAAGAGGAGCAGCTGAGCGACGCCCATGTCTTCTGTGTCTGTTTGAGCCCCCACACAGGCAATGACATCCCTGATGTCTACTCTGGGGCCCGAAAGCAGTTCCTTAATGCCTGCTCCCTGCTAGCTGTACCCATCTGGATCCTCTATTGTGAGTCATCCTGTTCTGTCCCCCAGGCTGCCCCAGGAGGAGGACCTGCATGTCACCATTCTCATTTCATCCAAGATGACCTTGGGCCTCAAGAACATTAAAGCAGCTGGCTCCAGCAGGTTTTCAGTGTGCAGAGAGGCACCGCCTCAGCGCAAGGCTGCTGTGGGCTGGGCCCGGGCCTGGGTCAGGAAAGTGTTTGTTCTACCCTGGGGGCACTGTGCTTCTCTGAATCCAAGTCCACGGCTCAGCCCTCTCCCAAGGACCACGAGTCCCCTGGGATCTACTGGGAGGAAGGGGACAGTGCAGCAGTGTGGCAGTGAGCGTGTGCATCCTAGAGTGGGTGTAGTTGTGGTCGTGCACCACCAGAGATATGTCCGCCCATACCACGACTCACCAAGCACTGTATGCTACGGGCAGGACCAGGACCTGCCAACCAGGTCATGCCCAGGCCATGGTTTACCTGCTGTCCCCAGAGGAGTACACTAACCTGGCTCAACTTCTCAGATGATTTAATAGGAATGTACAACCGAAGCAGAAAGTATAGCTCTGGGTGAAGCTGATGACAGTAGCAGTCTTCTCTTATACCTGCTTTGTGCCAGGCACTGTTGTGCCATCAGCACACACTTTGATCAGCCCTCCTGGCTGTGCTGCATTAATCTCTCTGAGCCTCTGTTTCTTCATCTGCAAAGTGAGGATAATAAGGAGCACTGTGAGATGTAGCCTAAGGACCTCTAGCAAGCATTTAATGCAGCACAAAATATTCAAAAATATCACCTTTAAAACATCATTGCTTATTTTCCAAATAAGCCTGTTTTTTTTTGTTTTTTTTTCCTTTTCCTGGACACTAAGACACAATCCCTACTTCTGAAAGGAGGAAAGGTTTATTTTGATTGACATCTCGGTCTGTAGTCGGCTGGCTCCATGGCAAGACAGGATGGTAGAGGCATATGACAGAGGAAAGCCACTCATCGCATGCTAGGCAGGAAGCAGAGCATGAAGGGAAGGGCAGGGCACGCAGCGAGACTGCCAGGCCGCCCCTACTGTGGCCAGGCTCACCTCCCGTCGTGTGCCAGTGAGTATTGGGCCTCCAGGACTCAGGGACCTCCTAACAGCCCCCCACCCCAAGAGTGCTAGAGGCTTTAGGGGACACCTGGATATAAGCTGTAACACCCAGTGCAGTGGCTGGCATTAGTCTTTTTGAGGCTCAGGAAGCGGAAGTAAATCACTTCCCATGCCGGGAAACAGCAGCCTCTGCTATGCTTCCCAGGCCTCAGGATGGTCTAGCACGGCAGTTCCAGAGAAGGTTGAGCCCTGGAAGGCACACCAGCCCTGGTGCTGTTTAGAGCCCAGCTGGGAAGAATCATGGCAGAGCAGCCTCTTCATCAACCTGAGATTGTTTTGGGGCCTCAAGGATGCCTCAGTCTCCTAGCAAAAGTTGAGACAGCAAGTTCCATGTCATGGCTCATGTCATGCCTAGGGAACCAGGCCTTGGATACCTCCCAGGGCCTCAAGCTGGAGTGGGGCCTCCACTGAGCTGCTTCCCTGGGGCTCCTTCCCCTGAGGTACAGTGACTGCCTGTCAGTCCCAGGCAGGGACCCACAGCCCTGCACCTCAGAGCTGGCACTGTGCTTCCCATCCCAGGCACTAATGATCTTTGATATTAATAGCAATGATACCTATGTGCTAGGCACTATATCTGTCACCAGTGCATGAGAAGCCCCTAGCCCAGAGACCGGCACATGGTAACGATCAAAAGCCAGTAAGTGTCACCATGTAGGTGATTAACTGTCCGCACATAGATGGGTGCGTGGTGGCGGTGAGAGGATCTCAGTGGCCTCTGACACCCTTGGGCGCTGACGAGATACATTGCCGGTGATGCGGATGTCTTTGCCGAGAAAGCAGAAGGTGATTTCTCCCTGAGAAACCAGACAAGTACTAGTGCTGTGCTGTGGCTTCTTCCCCTTACCTGAGGCTTTGGTAGGCAAGTTGATGAAGCAGCCCTGCACGGGTGTAAAACAAGAATCAGAGATTCCAGTTGCCAGACCTGCTGCCCCCTGCCCTGACTGCAGTCTCTGCTTGGTGCCAGGCAGGCTGCCACCAAAAGACCCAGTGTGTCCAGGGAGGCCCGTTGGAATGGAGTTCAGCTGAGATCACCTTGGACACAGGAGAAATGGAGAGCATTTGTGCGCATACTCAGGATCCTCATATTCTCAGAAACCCTCCCATTCGCCTCAGCATGTTGCTGGCCAGGGATGGCTTTGGGTTGGCTTCCTAATCTGTTGTTCCCAAGTAGGGAAGCAACGGGGCTAGATCTTCTTGGGTTGAGGGTGGACCTAACTTTGGTGACTGGTGGCTTCCTAAGAGACACAGGATACAGGAAATTGGAGAGCACTGGGGTGCATGCTCAGGGTCTGAAGAGGTTCTCATTTGCCCTTCTGATTTATGATGTGGCCCAGCTAATTCCAAGCCCTACAGGCAGAGGGTGTATCTGCTTGGCCAATCTGAGGATAGCCTGAAGCCCCTTTCATACAGACCATTGTTGCCTCCATGGGGCAGGGCCATAGGGAAGAGGGATGCCAGGCACCTTGTCAAGTTCAGCCACAACAGTAGTGTCAGGTTACTTGGCTACATGGGTTCCCAGAACCCAGGGCAGAGAGGTAACCACACATTCCGCTGGGGGGGGGGCGGCGGTCAGGAAGTGCACAAGGCAGAGCAGGGACAGCTGTCTCCAGAGCTGCAGCCAGAAAATTCACCATCCAGACACATGGATCCCCCAGAGACCAGTGGCATCTGGAGTCTGGAGGTTGATGTTGGCTGTCAGCCAGGAGCCTGGTTCTTCTCCACCAGGGCCTATCCCTGCCGCCTGTCCATGGCGCTGCTTTGCACTTCTTCAAGCACAGTGATTTAGAGGGAACTCCAGCAGACAGGTCCTGGAAGGAAGGCAGGTAAGGTGATGTCCTTCTTATGCCTTTCTCACCTCACAAGGTTGACAGCATCACTGAGCAGGTCTCTGTCCTTCAGAGCCGTGACAATTTTGCACCAGTTCAAGGGCAGAGGAGCAGAGTACAAGTGTTCTAGAGCCCTGTAACAAATGACCGCAGCTGGTGGCTTAGAACAACAGAAATGTACCCATTTATAGTGACACGGCAGAAGTCCAACGTCAAGGTAGCAACAGCATCACCATCCCTCCGTGAAAGGCTCCGGGGAGACCCCCTCATCCCCTCCAGGGTCCCTGGCTCAGCCCACCTGGCTTGTGGCACCCCTACTTCCCTACAGGCCTCAAGGCCTCCTCTCTTTGCTCTTAGGTTCAGATTTTTTGAGGGGAGGGGGATACTGGGGATTGAACTCGGGACCTTGCACTTGCCAGGCAGATGCCTATGCCACTGAACTACTTCCCCAACCCCTATCTTTTCTCTTAGGAAGCCTCCAATCACCAAAATTAGGTCGGCCCTCAAATCAAGATGTTCTCAGGTCTACCCTCAATCCAAGAAGATCTCCTGAGTTAATAGCATGTGCAAAGACCCTCTTTCCAGAAAAAGTCCTGTTCATAGGTCCTGGAGCCTAAGACATACACATCTTCTTAGAGATCATATTTCAATCCAGCACACTTTACAATGGGTGGCTGGGTTGTAGGAGAGCTTGGGAAAGCTGGGTGTTGTTGAGACCATTGTCAGAAAAGGCAGTCTGTCTCATGGGTCTGGGTAGTGTTCTTACTCACTCCTGGGCTATCTCAGAACTGTGGGTGTTAGTCTGGTTTGGGCCACTGGTAACAGAGTGCCTGAGGCTGGAGGTTTATAATGACAAGAATTGATTGCCTTTTAGTTTTGGGAGAGGGAGGGAGGGAAACCCCCACTAGTCTAATTATCTCTTAGAGGTCCCAATTTTAATGCCATTACAATAGCAATTAAATTTCACTCTGAGTCTTGGAATGGATTTCTGTTCAAACCATAGAAAGCACTGCGGGTCTGTGGTTGCCATGGACTGCAGCATACAGGGGCTGTGTGTAAAGAGGACATGATAAATAGCAACCTGCTGCAGAGTGAGACCTTAGGGGGACCAGAGCATTCCTGCAGTCTTGGGGACCACAGAAGCACTTGGCATCCATCATGCACCGCCACACTTCTTGAGAGTCACCTATGCCCCTAATCCTTGCCACAATCCTATGGGCAAAGGTTCTTATCCCTTGTTTACCCTTGTGAGGCTCAGAGAGGTTAAATGACTTACCCACATTGCACAGCTAGGACTCCAGCCCAGGCAGGCTGAGTGCAAGTCCTTGGAGTTGGCACCACGCTGCCAGCTCATGCTGGGACCTCGGGAGGGAGCCTGCAGCCCAAGGAGCAGGGCCAGCTATGGCCACGGAGCAGGCTTTCCAGCTGGGCTTTGCGGGTGCTCAGTCCATGTGCCAGAGCTGTTGATTCAGTCCATGTGAGGCCCCTATTTCTTTTTAGTTTTTTTTTTTTTTCCAGTCACTAAAATAATAAGTTCCATCAACAGCACATACACAAACACTTGAAGAAAGTGGAAGGCTCCAGACAGGCAGCCTTGATGAGCCTCTGCTTGAGTTATGATTCAGATGCCATAAAATCCACCCTCTCAAGAGCTTTTTAGTGTAGTTTCCTGGTTGTGCAGCCGTCGCCACTATCAAATTTCAGAGCATTTTCCTCACACCCCAGAGCTCTCCATATCCATTAAGCAGCCCCTTCCCATCCCCCTCCCCATCCGTCCCCTGAAAACTATGACATCCCCCTCCCTCCTTCTCCATCTCTTCTGAACCCAGGACCTTTTTATCATTTTAATTTTGAGATAAGGTTTTGCTAAGTCACTGGGATGCCCAGGCTGGGCTCAAATTCGCGCTCCTTCTGCCTAAAAGCCTCCTCAAGCATGGGGACATTCGGGCGACGCCACCTCATCCTGCTGAATCTCTTTCTGTCTCTATAGAGGTGCCCATGGGGCCAGTGCGTATCAGCGAACCACAGTATATGGCCTTGGTGCCTGCGTCTTTCACTTAGCATAATGCAGCCTCTAGCAGCAATTCATTTTATCCTTGAGTAATAGTCTTTTGGGTGCCTGCACCACGCATGGTTTTGTTTATTCATTAGCTGATGGACACTTGGGTTGTTTCCATCCGCTAACATCTTGATGTCATTTTTTCCTTCCTTCTTCAGCATATTTTTACATGATTGATATTATACAATACAGGCTATTTCACAGTCCATGCAGTTGACTTGCATTTCGCTACGTCAGTAATTAAAAGCTTCTCAGCACAACCTGTGATAGTGGCGTAATAATATTCCACGTGGGGGCTGCATTATATCTACCTAACCGTTCCCTTGAAGTTGAGCGTTTAGCTGTTCCTAATTGAAATAGCATTTTCAAAGGAGCAGCAAATGAGAGAAGCCCTAGAGGCCCTTTTCAGAAAGCTGAGTCTGCCTCCAAGCGTGTGGGTGCCTGAGGCTGTTGGTGCAGGGACCCGGGCACTAGAAGGGATCCAGGCCAGATGACCAAGCCTGGGCGCTCGGTAGATTTCTCTCCAGTGAGGTGGGTGTGGACGTGCCTGCCACAGGCCCCAACCCCAACAACGCTCAACTCCCAGAGTTTAAGGCAAGCCACGGCCTGTGCCACCCCATACCTCCTCACATTTTTATATTTCTTTGTGAGATTTTTTCTTACTTTGTCTTTCCCTCATAGTGATAGGGTCTTCATAGACGTTTTGGGGAATTCCAAAAGTGAATAGATGTTGAAGTTAACATTGCCTGGAATTTGTTACTAAGGAGCAACTCCTGTGAACAGCTGGGCATATCTCTTCCCAGTCCTTTGAGCAGAGCTGAAGACCACATGAGATGCAAAATGTTAGGGCAGAATTGGAAATTCAAGTTCAGCACCAAGTTGTGCCCAGTATGGAGCCTGCGGAGACTCCCACACCTAGGGGAGATATAGAGCCGTGGTGGGGGAGTGTGCTAAGTGGATGTGATTTGCAAGTGTTTGTCCTTAGTTTCTAAGTTGGAATTACAGTGGTGACCTTTCATGTCATGAGTTGCACTGCCAGCTCCGGGCACCTATGAGGATAAAGGCAAAATGTTCTAGCCCAGTTGGAATCAAACTATTTCCTTTTCCCGGCCCTCCAAGATAATACAGTATATACGTCCTTCCATGGCAGAGAGACTGTTGCAAAATGTTAATGGGGGTATGGTGCCGAGTTTCAGTGAGTGAATCCATTTTTCTTTTTTGAAAAAAGGAAATCAATTGTTCATACACAGCTCTAAGTGTCCAGAGTGTCCCTAATCCTCATGGTGCAGCTCCTGTTAGGCTCCAGCCAGGGGCTGGAGACCTCACACCAGAGTCCTATGGTGTGTTTTTAAGGGCAGTGGGTTTGAGGAAGATTGTTTTAGTCTACACTTGAATTTTTACCCTACTATTAACAGGTGCTCATATGGATATTATAATTTTTAAAACTTTAATTGGAAAAAGATCATGCAATGGCATTAAATGTTCTGCAGCATTATTTTAAGGGCATTACAACAATCTTATGATCGTATGATGCAATCTTTGACTAATCACTAGGTTTTAGACATGTAAGAGGGCATGTGACTTTCTATTATAAATTTAAATTCATAATCATGATGGTTCAACTAGACTTAGTTCTTAGAAGTAAAGTAGAAAAATTTATAAAGATGATTTTGTCAAATATTCTTTAGCAAATCACAACCAAGTAGTACCTGGATGAGAAAGCGCCAAGTTATCCCCTCCTCACCCCAGTTCTGTTTGGTCCTCCGTGTTCCAGGCACCATGCATGCTGGGTGCCAAACAGCGGGCTCCATAAATACCTGCATGCACCCAAGAGCACACGCATTTGTATGGCAGAAGTAATTCAGGGTACAGGTGGGATTAAGGCTGCTGCCTGGGGACCTTGAGATAGGAGATGGTCCTGGATTAACCTGGCGAGCACGGTGTCATCACAGGGACCCTTCTGAGTGGGAAACTGAAAAAGAAAAGGACTGGAGAGATGACTGTAGGAAGGCCTGGGCTCAGTGATGGTGGCAGAGGAAGAGGCCACAGCACAGGGACGTGGGCAGCCTGTGGATGCTTGGAAAGGAAAGCAGACGGAGGCCACAAGACTCCCCCGAGGAGCTCTCTGACATCTTGATTCTGATTTAGGAGATCCTTCATTCGACCTCTGACCTTTGGATCTACAGGATGCTCAAACAGTGCATACTGCCCCCCCCCCAACAACCTTGTTCTAGCACCGACCCTCAGGGTCACTTGGTTCTCTACTAGTCCCCATCCTCTAGTGCTTGCTCCACTCCAGCGCCCTCTTCCTGGGAGGACTTGGGGAATCCTATTGTGTTTGGAAGGGCAGCCCTATGAACTTTGTCAGAATTATGGAGCCACAGAAATGGAAACACAATCTTGTCCGTAATGCTCCCCACAAAGGACTGAACCTGGGAGATTTTCTAGGCATTTTACTCTGAAGTAAGTGCAAGCTTACAAAAAAGTTGCAGCAGTAGGCAAAGAACCCCTGTGTGCCTCCGCCTCAGCTCGTCAGCTTTGGTGGCCTGCCATGCTGACCGCAGCATCCTTTCCCTTCCCTCCGATGTGCTGGAGTTGGACGTCTCATGCACTCTAGTCCTGAGGACTCCAGCGTATCCTCCCCCAGGAGCAAGGGCATTCATTTAATTTAATCACAGACAGTGATAAAATCAGGAAATTCAGCGCCACCGTGACGCTGTTATTTACATGCCTTGGTCACAGATTTCCAGTCATTCTGTAGTGCTGTGGTAAGTATCTGGATGTCCCTTCAGAGCACCATTTGGTCATGGGGGCTGAGCTTTTGGAAGACAGCTTGTTAAACCTGGACCTCTTGTTTTCATAACCTTGTCCCAGCAAACAGTTGTCCCTTGTCTCCAGCTCGACTCAGCAGAGGCCCGGGCCCTGACTTTGTGAGCATCCTGAGCAAGAGGCGGGCTGGAGATGTGGGAGTGCAACACCTGCCCAGTGCAGAGAGCCTCTGTGCCCCCTGAGGGAGGAAAAGAGGCCTGCTCCCCCTGCCATGAACTGCTGCCATCTGCCATGCGCCACCCTTCCTTGGAGCCAATTGATTATGGACTGAAACCCTTATAAACTAGGAGCTAAATATACCTTTCCTTCCTTAATTTTAGGCATTGGGTATTTTGTCTCAGCAACGAGAGAAAAGTAACTGAGAGACACAGCCACTCCTTTTACTCCCCAAGGGAAAGACCACTCTGTGATCGCACGTTGCACTCTTCTTGTAACTGTGGTTTCGTTTCCTGTGGCGCCATTGCTCAGCCTCTGTGTCTTTCCATGGCACTAGTATTTTTGAAGGACTCTGGTTCTCTATTCCCTAGACTGTTCCTCTGTCTGGCTGGGTCATGATGTTTCTATAAGGAAGGCTGGTTCTGGTCTCCCCAGCCATGGTGCAGGCCTTTGGTGGCTCCCAGGGTATCTCATTGGGGGAGTGGCCTTGATGCCTTGGGCAAATGATTCCACCAGAGTTCTGTCCTCTGAAGTAACTATCTCCCCCTTTTTTGTGGTACCAGGGATAGAACTCAGGACCCTGTGCTTGCCAGGCAGGCACTTATTCTACTCAGCTATCTCTCCAGTCCTGTTTTCCCTCTTGTAATACTTAATTTGCTGATGATACCTTAAGATGGTAAATATCATGTTCTTCATCAAACTGCTTCAGTTGTTTCATAAATTTTTTTAAAAGCCAGTGAGCATCTTACTGTAAAGAAAACCTTTGTCCTCTGATATATTCAGAGGGTTGGGACAGACTTATGCACTCTTGCTCTGTTAGCTTATAATTCATCAGTGTTACCATCTTGATGTCCAAAATGCCCCAGGTGTGGACATGGTCATCTCTTAAAGCATCTTCTTCGGGTTGTTCCTTACTTTCTGGATGAAGAAGATGGCTCAAGTTACAATACATGCACATACCTAAGTGCCTTAGCGAGGCCCATTCATTTATAAAATTAATACATCTTAATAAGTATAATAAAAACAAAAATAGGGAAAAAAAGATGGTTCAGGCTGACTGTGTATGTTTTCCCTGTCTCAGCCTTATAGTCGACCTTTCTCCAGGAAACTCTGCTCTCTCCCAGTGGGGAATGGTATGTCGGAGTTAAGATCGGATGGCAAGGGGCCTGGCAGGATGGCTCAGTGGTCTAAAGCGCCTGCTTAGGAAAGCTTGGGCGGCTGCAGGGACCACGGTTTGATCCCTGGCACCACATGCTGCGCCAGCCTTGCCCTCAGGGCAGGCTGAGCCGGCCATAAAAATAAATAAATAAATAAACAAACAAAAGTTCTGAAACAAGAAAAAAAAATAATAAAATTTTTAAAATTAAAAAAAAAAAAAAAAAAGATTGGATGGCAAGACGGGCTCCTCAGTTCCAAGCTGTCATTAGCTGCAGACCTGGAAGTGTACAAAACTAGGAATTACATGTGCCTGTGTTTGTATGCGTGCCCAGAACACACACACACACACACACACACACACACACACACACACACACACACATGTCCCTATTATATACAAATGCATATACTTCTGTCTCTTTACCTAAAACCACGCACTCATCCATCCTGGCCCCTCTTCTTTTGATCCAACACATGTCCTCAAAGTGAGAAGCCCGGATGCCGCCATTGTATATTTACCCACTTTTCCAGTCCTTCTAGACTCAGAAGGAATTTAAGAATGTCTCATGCATACCACGATGAGGAGCCAACTTCTGACACACAGCTTCTGAGTTGTTAGTGGCTCCTGTGGTCGCCAGCCTGGTGGCTTTATAATCACAGTCCTCTGGTAGCTGGCTCCGCTCTGCCTTCTCCCCGCCGGCATGGTTACATTATTCATCCGATGTCAGTTCATTTGCTGCTGTGCTGCTGGTCAACAGCAGAGCCCTCTTCTTCTATCAGCCATCTTTATTGATTTAATTTTACTTTTGTGAGTAACTAAAATACCCAAGCTGTACAGAAAGATCACACTGGCGAGCGCCACTCCTCTTCTCACCCCATCTAACCCCTTTTACCCACACTTTACAAGGAACCAAACATATGCACTTGTAATTTATTCCACCAGTTTATTTTTGCAAAAATAAGCAGTCTTGAAGCCAGTGAGATAGCTCAGTAGAATAAATGCTTGCCTGGGAAGTGAAAGGTCCTGTGTTCAATCCCCGGTAACACACACACACACACACACACACACACACACACAAGCAGGCTTGTGTATGCTTTTCTTTTGTTCTTATATAAAAGAAAAACATGTTAAAAGAGAGAGACAGAGAGTGGGGGGAGAGAGGGAGAGGGAGAGACAGAGATGGAGACAGAGAGAGAGAAACCATGTACCAAGTTACAGATCCTAGTGGGGCTCAGGATTTTTCAACTTAACCATGTCTTGTAAACCATGCTGGTGTACCCAGAGATCTCTGCAGTTTTTTTATGGCTGCGTGGTGTGCCACATGGTGGCTGTACTGTAGCTTACCTTTCTCCTCTGTGCAGACATTTAGGTTATTTTCAATGTTTTGCAGTTACAAACAGTGCTGCAGTGGGTATGTTTTCTTGCTTTGGGAAGCCATCCTTGTGGTAGTAAAGTTCTAGCAGAGGGATGCCATAAGTGCTGCTCCGGCCTGAGTTCCCACCAGCAAGCATGCATACCTGTTGCTTCTACTGACAAGTGCTGACAAGTTTTTAATTCTTCAGATCTGAGAGGTGAAAAGTGACATCTTGATGTAACCTTATCTTACAATTTTCTTGTTACAATTGAAGCTGGACATCTTTTCATATATTTAAAGGCCATTTTATTTTGGGGTCCTTTTTTGTCACCTCATTCATGTCTTTTCACAACCATTTTGCTATTAGAGTTTTGGATTTTTTTTCCTTCCCCTACAAGTTAAGAATTCTTGACATGTGAAGGCTAATTAGCCCTGTATCTGTGGCTTCTAAGACAAACGTTCTCTCCTGTGTCTATGTGTTGACCCAGGCTGGCTGACAGACCTCGGGGACCATGGATGGGGTGGCTTACACAGTGGAGATTTATTTTCTGCGTGTGCTGGCCAACTTGTTCCTGGTGGCAGCGCTGTCTTCATGGCTTGGCTTCTCACTGTGTCTCTGCACAGCTAGGAGAGAGCTGTGGTGTCTTTATCTCCTTAGGAGGGCGCCAGCCCTGTTGGACTAGGGCCCCATCCTTGCGCCTCATCAACCCTTACCACCTCCACAGGCCCCGACTGAGGATTAGCATGAAATCAGGTGACACAAATTAGCCCATAATGTGCCCATTCTCATTTTCTTTTGGTTTTGTCTTTGGAATCCTTTCCAATACAAATTTTATTTGTATAAATTTTAGTTATCAATCTTTAGTTTTATTGGGTATGAGTTCTGGTTGGAAATGTTTCCTTGTGCACAGGATATAGGGGAATTCATCCATCTTCCCCACACTACTTCAGGCTTAGGTACATTTTTTTTTTTTTTTTCCTTTTAGATTGCTGATCTGTTTTGCATTGATTCCTATGGTAGGTATGAGACATTCTATTCTCTAAATAACAGCTGGTTATCCTGGCACTACCTGTTAAAAAGTCCATCTTTTCCATGATGCTACCTTTGTCAGCACTACATTCTGGGTGTCCTTGGGCCAGATTCCACTCTGCTTCTGAGTCCAGGCTACACTAGTGCCACCGCAGGGGTATAGAATTGACGTTTGTGCCTGGCTGTTCCTCTAATAGCTATTCTGGATCACAATTTTAAAAGCCATTTGAACATTTTTATTTGTTTAAGTTAAAATTTTACTTTTAAAATATTACTTTTAATAATAAAATAATTTTATATATTATTTTTATCTTTGGATAATAATAACTTTCACTTTGCTGTTATTAAATTATTTCTAAATAATAAAATCTTTTTTAATTATCAGCTTTATTTTTGGAGCAGTCCTAGTTTACAGAAAAGCAAAGCAGACAGCAGCCACACTCCCACCTACCCGCCCTTACTGTACTTCTTCCTGTTACTAACATCTTGTATTCCTGCATAAGAGGTACATTTGTTACAATTAATGAGCCAGCATTAATGATATTATTATTAACTAAAGTCTGTAGTTTGCACTAGGGTCACAGTTCTATGAGTTGTGATAAATGCATAATGTCACATATTCAGCCTTCCAGTAGCACACAGCACAGTTTCACATCCTTACAGATCCCTTGTGCTTTATTTATCATCCTCACGAAGCCCCAGGCGACCACTGATCTTTCTGCCCTCACCATCCTCCTGCCGGCTCCAAAATGCCCTGTCACCAAGACCACACGGCATCCAGCTCTTTCAGGCTGGCTGTTTTCCTTAGCTTACCCACCTTTCCTTATGTCATTCTTTACTGAGACAAAGGATTTGCACATCTTCATGGGCAATCAAGTCAGGTAATAAGCATTACTTCCATGTCATCAAACATGAATCATTTGTATGCTGGGCACTTGCACGCTCTTCTTTTCTAGTTATTTTGAAATATAGATTGTTGTAACTAACAGTTACAACCCTACTGTTCCCCTACTGGTCCTTAGCAATGTGTATCTAACGTTCCTCCCTCCATGTCTGTTTTTATTTTTCCTATGAACTTTTCTATGGGCTTATCTGACCAGCGCTTCTTGGTATTTGGAGGGTATTGGGGGATAATGCTGAATTTATAAAAGATTTAGGGGCATTAATAACTGGATGGTGCTGAGCCTTGCTAAGTGTGGGGCAAAGGTTTTTTTCTGTCTGCTGAGTCTACCATGAGTGTTTTGGGAGGGTTTAAAGTTTTCCTGTCTGCTTCTTGTTTATCCCTAAGTGTTTTGTCTCTTGTGTTGCTGTTATAAGTGGATTTCCCATCCTGTTCTATCTTCTGCCTGGTGGCTGATTGTGTCTACCAAAGCTGTGGACTTGAACTAGAGAACTTGCTGATTTTTGCAGGCACCTAAAGTATCCAGAAGGAAGTGAGCAGATTGGGTTCTAGGTCAGCTTTGCGGCCACTGATTGGAGGGCTTAAACCTGGGGCAGCCCTCGCACCCCTCACTCTGGTTGTCTTCTGGATCAAGGAATGGGTAAATGTACACAATTTCCCAGAGTGCTTCTCTTGCAAAAGCAAAACTTAATTTGTGTCTTTATCTCTTTGTTTCCGCTTAGCTTGGAAAGGCTGTATATTCCTTCCCTGCTACATGGTACAGAGCCAGGTGGCTAGGACCCAGCCTCCCTATTGCCCTGGCCTTGTCAGAGGTGACCTTTGCATAAACAGCAAATGTCTCCTGCCTGTCTGCGGAACCCTCAGCCAGCAGACTTGCTTATCTGTTCCTGCAACCATGAATTCATTTGTCATCAAGTTCTGATGGGCATTTGTGGAGCGTTTTCCATATACCGTTCTAGGGAGTGCAGCACAGGGGCTTTGGGCTCCATGCTTAGCACTCAGCATGTTCTCAGAGTGGCAGGATACCCAGAGGGAGGTTAGGGTGCCTGCCTTGCAGGAGATGCCAATTGAGGCAAGACCAGAGGGCTGAACAGATGCTCTCCAGGTGAAAAATGAGGGCAAATTGTTTGGGACTGAGGAACAGTATCTGCACAGGTCTTCAATGAACAGAGCAGTGGCAGCTAGGGTGAGCTGGGAAAGAACTGCGTGAGACAGCTGTGAGATGGGTCGGTGAGCTGAGGCTCCTCTTGTGCTGGAGGGGTGACAGATGTGCCACTCACCGATGGGCATGCTGTGCACACCCATAATCCAGTTAGAGTATTCAGGGAGGCTGAGGCAGAGGGGTCTCAAGCACAAACCTAGCATGAGCAATTTAGCAAGAGCCTGTCTCAAAATAAAAAACAAAAAGGGCTCAGTGCGAAGGTCCTAGGTTCAATCTTTAATTCCAAGCAAAAGAGAAAAGCTCAGATGTGCAGGTTAAGTTGATGCCTCCCCCACATATGGAAGGTGCTGGAGGGGCTAGGGAGGTTGGGAACAGAGGGTGACCTCTGGCAGTGAGACAGTGGTTACTGGGACCCGAGTGGTGATAGGGAACAATGGCCTTGGTGATGGAGCTGGTGGGCTTGGAGGCTGGGGCTTCAGCACTGAGCTGGGGCCGCCCTGCGATAGAGAGGAAGTGACAGGAGGTGGGTTACCTTGCAGGCTGGGTTTAGAGCTGCGTGCTTTCTATGGTAGCTACCATGGCCATCAAAATGGAAGTGGTGTGGCTGGGGAAAGATTTTATTAAACCTGATTTCACTTTAATTCATTGAAATGTAAATAGTAATGGCTGCTCTTGTAGTATGAGCTGAGCTCTTGATGGGCAGACACAGGCCCAGGGCACAGAACTGCAGGCCACAGTGTCCACCCTGCTTGGCTACACACGCTTTGGGTGTCCCTGGGCAGGTGACTGTACACTGAACGCCACCGCTGCTATGTGGTGTTAAGTACATTTACAGCAAATTGCAGGAGATCACTGGGGTAGGTTGTTATTCCACCGGTTTAACCCCTATAATTCTATAATTTCTCTCTGTTAGCTCTGAAAATCCGACTTTTCCCGTGGCCTCTAGGACACAGGTCTGAGCTTCACTCTGAGTATAGCCTGGCCCTAGTCCTTCCACCTGCCTGGCCTCTTTTTCCACCGGCCACCCCAGGGGATTAGGACAGTCCTCACTGAGGGCCACAGCTTGGTGAATAGAGGGAGCAAGTTCTGACGTCAGACCTTGTTGAGGTCAGAGGGGACCAGACAGGGCCCTGTGCAGTGTGCCTAGGCTTTGCAGTCTTGTCCACGGTGTTCCCAGTGTTGTGGCCTCCTTAGAGCTCTGTCAGCGCATCCAGCGCACAGCTCTCTGGATTCAGCTCTTACTCTGAGTTTTCCCAAGAACTTTCTCTGCACTGATCTTGGTCTTTCTATCTTTATTTTCATAAACATGGGCAAGGTTTACTGACTTCTAAACTGTTAGGAAAAACTAATGTTGGTTCATTAAAACTTCATTGTTCTCTTGTACTGAATGAGGGGGAAAAGAAGCCCATTAAAGTTTTATACTTGACATGGAAAACTATTAAAGATTCATAATTGCAATAAAACTCTGTAATAGAATTGGAACTCTCATCGGGTTCATGCAGCAATCAGCAGGGTCCTCACCTGAAGCCGAAGAATCGACTTCGGTGCCACCTGGGGAGGGGATGAAGGCAGCCCTGGACCCTCTGAAAGGTTTCGCAGCATAGATTACACTGGCTGCAAATCTCTATGGAAGGATTCTAGCCCCGTGGTCAGCACAGGGATCAGGCTGCAGAGCTCTGCCCTGCCAGGCTCCCATGCAGAAGCACCTGTGTCTTCTTGCTGGTCTCCTCTCAGTTCCCCTGGCCCATGTCAACACAGGACCTGTTGTACGCGTGACTGGAAGCCAAGGTCACGTGGGTAAGAGGTGGAGGAAAGGCAGACTGAGTCCTCTTAAAGCAGCGGCATGCCGATAGAATGAAGGCCCAGGCCAGTTCTGATCGCCTCTGTTCCCTGCTTCAGCATCCTCCTTCTCCTCCTCTGTACGATGGGCATGACAGTGTGTCCTTCTGGATGTGGCTGACAAATGTGGGCAGCCGAAGCTAGAGGCAGAAGGGGAAGGGAGCATGGCACAGAAACACTTGGGGAAGCTGGCACTGTAGGCAGTGGGCGGGGACAGAGACAAACCGGCTGCCCCAGCTGCCACACCACCTCCTGGCTGCACCTAAGCCATGAACTCACCAATGCACCAATCCACTGAGGAAGGGCAGCTCCCCTGTGTTCAAATCCCCTTCCATGCCCTCGGGGATCTGGGGGGAAACTTCAGACCTATACCATAGTGGGTAGACAGCCAGCCCCTAGAGGCAGTGTGGTGGTGAGGGATTAGGGGGACCATCTCTGGGAAGCATGAGTTTTCAGGAATTTGGCTACTATTTATTGAGCACCTGCTGTATACTATTTTAGGTGCTGGGGACAGAGTGGTGAGTCTGTTAATTCACTGTGAGTATTAGATGTTATCCCCACTTTCCAGAAGAGGTAACTAAGGCCCAGAGATGTTCAATTACCCAAGGTCCCTCAGTAAGTAAGTGGCATAGTCTGGAATGAGCCCCAGACCCTGAACGTAGTCTGCACAGTTGGCAGTTTTGTTCCTGGTTTGGGGAGAGAAGAGGCCATCAAAGCATGAAAACAGCTCCCTTGGGTCTCTAGGAGGCTGGCTGAGCCTTTCTCCTGCTCCAAGGGCTGCCTCTTCAGTGCCCCTGGGCCCGCCTTACATCTACTGAGTCAAACTCCTCACCCCCGTGGGAGGCCAGGTTCAGGGGAACCAGCGTCTCTCCCTTCTCTGGACTTTTTCTCCCTCTCCGAGTGCCCACAGCACAAGCCTGTCACTGGTGATGAAGGCATCCATCAGAACACAGGGCGTTCCTGTGGCCCAGCTCTGCTCCTCCACTGCCGGTGATAAATTGGATGTCCACAGCGACAAATAAAATCAAGCTGCCTTTATTCGTTTATCCTTCCTTGTCCTCCCTGTCAGTGCCCACAGGCGAGCTGAGTGATATTAGACACTCGATCACCCTTCACACCTATCTGTCCATGTGCCAGTACTGTCACAGTAGGTCCTGGTGAGTGGGTGAGTACAGTCTGGCTTGGCCCCAGGACCTGGGCTTTGGCATTGCCCGTATGTGTCCTCAGCTCTGCTAGTCAGTGTTGCCTCATTTCCACCCAGTAATCAACACCTACCAATTAAAGGAGGAGGTGTTTAATGTGGTTCCTGGCTTCAGGGGATTCAGTCCATGGTGCCAGGACAGGACTATCATGGTAGAAAGGCATGATAGCAGGAAGATCCGTAGTTGAGGGCAGAAAGGGGAAGACACCAGAAAGGAAGGTGCCCAGGCCCAAGTCACTGCATATAGACCTCAAGATCGATTCTCCATGGCCCACTCAGAAGTGTGATCACTAATGGCCCAGGCATCTTTTTTTTTTTTTTTTTTTTTTTTTGTCTTTTTGAGACAGGTTCTCACTATGCAGTTGAGGCTGGCCTTGAGCTAACTTTTGTAGTCCAGGCTGGTGTCGAACTCTCACCAATCCTCCTGCCTCAGCCTCCCGAGTGCTGTGATTACAGGCGTGCGCCACCACACCCGGCTCCAGGCATCTTCTAAACCAGTCAAATTGACAGTTATCATAGGCCTAAACCTCCACACTGTCTTTTCAGGGCCTCCATCTCCTCATCTGTAGGAGACCCTGGGAAGGCCCTGACAAAGTCAGTACCCTTGCGTCTTTATTTGTCAACTTGTTTATGCAAAGGACCTTTGACTCCGAGTGGGAAATAAGCAAAGTCACTTTTCAGTGAATCAGCAGAGTTTGTGGTTTTTCTGTCAGAAGTAGCAAAATGAAGGGCTGTCTGCATGCCTTCTCCACGCCCACAGGGCACGAGCCCAAGGTGACAGACCATGCATGGAAGCAAGAGCTGGGGTTGCAAAGACCCTTTGCCATCCATCAGACACTGGCTGCCTACGCTGTGGGAAGAAGGTAGCAAGGAGCAGTAGGAGGAGTAAGAAGTATGGGCTCTCGGCCTAGGTAGTTTGCTCACCTCCCATATGACCTTGTGTGACCTTGAGCAAGCACCTGACATCCCAGAACCTCTCTGCACTGCTTGGGAGGGAGGCCAGTGAGGAGCAAGGAGGGCCTCCTGCCTTTGGCTCTGTGCATGGCAGTCCACATGACACCCGGGGACCCATAGCCAGGTCACAGCCCTCTTCCAGATGAGAATGTGAGGTTGGGGATGTCCTTGGGGGCTGTGAGTGGCCTCTCATCGTGTTGCAGTTGCTGGATTCCAGGCTAGGGCTGTGCCCCACACCCAGCTGACCTCACAAGACCCTATGAACAGCAGACGCACTGTGGCTTGGCCTTAAAGCAGTCCATGGATGGGGCAATCACGGCACCCAGTGATGCTCTTCTCGCTTGCTCATTGCTGGGATGAAATAACCAACACTCGTGACTTAAATTAGGAGAGGTTTATTTTGGATTAGGCTTTGTGCCCACGGTCTGCTGGTGCCAGGGCAGAGACAGCGAGGTAGTAAGGCAGGCAACAGGAAGCAGAATAAGAAGCATGGAGCTGAGCACAGAAGCTCGCTTTCCAGGTCCTGCTCCCCTGAGTGCGCCTCCGGCCAGGCCTGGCCTCCTCGCAGCACCTCTGCCCATGAACTCAGTGGTGGCCAGATCCCCTGAGGAGTTCCAGAGCCCACATGACCAGCCCCCATGCAGATTTGGGAGTCCTTGTACATCTAGCGTGTAACAGGTAGACACCCCTTTGCCACAGCCCTGGGCCACAGGAAGCTCCCAGTGAGCAGAGGGCACAGGGCAGAGCTGCGTGCAAACCCCAGAGGAATCCAGGCCAGCCCTGATGCTGGGATAGGTAGGCTTCAGGGAATCGGAAGCTGCTGGCCTAGAACTCTGGTAGAGGAAGAGGCAGGCAGGGCCTGGGAAAAGACAGGTGGACTCACAGCCCCTGGCAAAGTGAGTTTCCCAGACGTCACTCCATTTCATGGCTGCCCTGCTGGATAGCACAGGACCACTCTTGCAAACTTAGCAGGGTGGGGAGCACACAGCCATGCAGCAAACCTGGCCAGCGATGCCTCAGCCTCAGCCCGGGGTGATGCTGTGCTGGTCACACAGACAGCGTACGTTGCAGGTGCCAGGATAGTACCAGGGTCAGTGAGGGTTGGAAACCAGGGCACTATATCAGGACCCCCAGCAGCACTGCTCCGGAGAGGACTGACAGTGCAATCCCAGACCTGCCCGAGTCAGGTCATGTGTATGCAGGAAGCCTGTGGAAATGTCAGCTAAACAATGAGCGCTCTTGCACACATGTGTGCCCCACACAGTATGTGGCACATACACGCACTTTAAAAATATTTGTTGTTTGTCTGTAATTCAGGTGTCACTGGGCATCCTGTATCTTACCTGGCAACCTACGCCCAGCCACACAGATGCTTGTGGCCTTGGCTTGTTCCCTCTGGTCCCCTCCCCAGTGGCCTGGCCATAGAGAGAGGCAGGCTCACAGAGGCATGCCTCTTTGCAGCTGCTCTCTGAGACGTGAGCTCCTTTAATTAAACTGCCGGGAACAAATAAAGTGTGTTAAAGGGAAGATTAAAATTGATTCCCTTAGCTCAACACAAGCCGCAGCTATCAAGCGGGCTGCTTAAGGAATCAGAGCACTTGGGAAGAAGGAAGCAGCCTGGGCTCCCAGCTGTGCAGCAGGGGGTGGCCAGAGACCTGCGCCCAGCGGAGCACCAGGCAAAGCTGCTGCCCCAGGGTCCTGGCCGGAAGTGAGTGTCTCCTCCACTCCCAGGAAGCCCCTGAGACCTGGGGAGCTCTCCTTCCCTGCAGCTCTGCTTCTGAGCTTCAGCGAGCGCTGCACAGAGACAGATGCAAGGAGCAGCCAAGGCAGGCCTGACAAAATGTCCCCCTCCCTCCCTCCCTCTCCCTCCCTCCCTCTCTCTCTCTCTCTCTCTCTCTCTCTCTCTCTCTCTCTCTCTCTCTCTCTCTCTTTCTTTCTTTCTTTCTTTCTTGTGCTACAAATGGAGCCCAGGGTCCTCACATGCCAGCAAGCCACATCCTCACCTCGTATCCCAAGTCCTTTACAAGGAGCTGGCTAAAGTCCACAGGGGCCCTCCAGGCCTCTCTCAGCCAGGTTGCTCAGGAATATAGGGAGGTTGAAAGAACTGTAGCTACTGCCAGTGGTGGGGGTGAAGCGTGTGGTGTGGAGACATGTCGGCAACTGGAAACCTGGAGGACAGTCTTGGGCTAGGAACTCCTTTGATACCTGAGAAGAGCGAGGCACAAGAGCTACTGGGGGATTGGTGGGGTTCCGTGGCCCAGAAGTAGCAGAGTTGGGAGTGGAGCTCAGGTCTGCTGAGGCTCGAAACAACTACTTGCTTTGCTGTTTCCTGAATGAAGCGTGGTCACAGTAGGGTTGTACCCGGGGAGGGTACCACAGAAGCAGTGTTGATGAAATTCGTTGGGCACAATGCCTGTGGCAAGTGAGAGGGTGGCTTGGGCACCTAGGAGCAGCTTAGGGGCCCAGGAGGGAGCTAGCAAGGTGGGGACCCCGGAAGAGACTAAATAGGACAAAATAAAGGAGCTACTCTGAGAATTAAAGACAGAGTTGGCAGTGGGGTGAGATTTCAGGCCTGGCTACCGCAGCAGGGCTGGGAAGGATAGCAGGGTGGCGGCCCTGGATAAGCTGGGCTGAAGTGATACTGTGTGGCCCCCAAACAGAGCTCCCAGCAGCAGCCCAGTAGCAGAAAGCAGATGGGCATGGGGGCCAGTTGGTCCTGGGTTTGCGTCCAGGAGCACATCTTCATTCACCAGCCCTGGAACCCAAAACTACAGCTTAAACATCTCTATCCTGGAAATCTAAAATGCCCTGAGTACTTGAGGCTGAGCTGAGGGCTTTCATACTGAGCTCCATCCTCAGCTTCCCCCCCCTCCACCACCCCTCCCCTTTTTTATTTTTGTTTTGAGACAAGGTATCACAGAGTTCTCTATGCTGGCTTGAATTTGCAACCTTCCTGTCTCAGCCACCCAGAGAGCTGACATGACAGGTGTGCTCCACCACATCTGGCTTTTGAATTCTCAGGCGATGCTCAAAGTGTTTCAGATTGCAGTGCATTCCAGATTTCAGGTTTTCCACTTAGAGATGCTCATGTACAGCGTATGCAAATATTGCAAAGTCTGAAAAACTCCGATGTCTTCAGTGCCGCTGGAGCCACACGCTTTGGATAAGGGATCTTCAGCCTGTATTTGTGTGTCGTCTGGGAGCCCTTGCATTCTTACAAGTGGAATGGAAAGTGAAAATACTGCCTCTGTAGATGCTGGGACCTACAGTTAGGAGAAGCATGTAAAGGGACAGACTAGACCGGTGCCATCTGATTGGTCCTGCGGCACTGGTGCCGAAGTGGGTCTGAGGTAGGAAATGGGGCGAATGAGGGTCCCTGTCATCCCCTGGTGATTTTCCACTATTTCCCTGCAGTTTGGGGTTCACGGGGACACAGTGAGGAGGTGCTGAGGGGAAAATCCACTTATGGCACCCAGCTGAGCCCCTTAGTGGCTCAGGAGCAGCGTGGGGTCAGAGCAGGTCAGCACGGCATCTGACAGAGTACCTGGCCCTTGGGGGACAGTCAGCATACAGTGTCCATAGGGAGGGAGGGCCGTGGAGGCCAAGAGGCAGCAAGCCAGGGTGAAGGGAAAGGGAGCGGCTGTGTCTGCCTGCAGAGGCACTCTCTGTCCTGAAAACTCCAGACTGTGACAAGTACTCAGCACTGGGGACTTGGAGTCTCACCCCGGGTTCCATCTTCCCTCAGTGTCCTGTTTTGTACAGGCTGCTGGGGGAAACCCATGGACACTGATCATGTAGTACCAGCAGGCTGGGGGAAAAGCAGCACAGCCAAGGAAAGCGGGCCTGGTGCTGCCAGCTGCCGTCACACTGGACGCTGGGAGCCCTGACAGCCCTTTCCCACCCACAGCCTCAGTTTCTCTGCTCAGATAGGACACCAACTCAGTGTCATCATTCTGCAGGTCCCTCTGCTCTCCTGCTGCTTGTGTTTGTCATGGATTGATTTTTGATTCAAAAACTAGCCTTTTTAGTCCTCGTGTTAAAAGTGTACTTGCATGTTTGCATTTTTTAATTACAAAATAAAACTGCCACCTTGTTGGAAGAGTCCAAGGTACGTATTGCTTCCATGGGAGGCTGGCAGCATCGGTTAGCACTTTCTGTTGTCAGTAAATGAAAGCACTGTTGGCCATCTGAAGGTGATGTAAGAGCCCAGCCATAAAGGAGAGTGAAATCCTGTCAGTTGCAGCAAAGTGGGCGGAGCTCGGGACCATCATGCCAAGCGCACTAAGCCGGGCTCAGCAAGTTAAATATCAGACATGTGCTATCAGATGAGAAACCTGAACTATAAATAAATGAGGGAGAGATGGCAGGAGACTAGAAGGTAAGCTCCGAGCAAGGGGAGAGAATGAGAAAATAGGAACGGCAGCGGCAGGGGACCGGATGTGTGATCTGTGCTATGGACGTATGCCTTCCCCAGGACGACTGTTGCTATTCTGTACTGCAAACACATGCCAATACTTTTTTTAAAAAGAGGTAACGACCCTCCATCACGTCCACATATATGGGGAATATAATGGCATCCACCCACATACCTGCTGTCTCATTTTTTTTTTTTTCTCATTGCTGGCACAAAATACCTGATGCCCAAAATCAAAGAAGGAAAGGTTTATTTAGCTCACAGCTTGTGGAGGTTTTAGTCCATACTCAGCTGGCTCCAAGACAGAGAAGCACATGGCAGAGGGCAGCAGTTTATGGTGGTGGAAAACAGCACAGAACAAAGGGAGGGGCCATGGCTGCCACAGCTAGCAAGCCTCTCTCCCTTCCTTATAGGGCATTCAGGCTCCCCACCCCAGGGCGGGTGTAGCCCTCACACCTATAATTCCAGCCTTGGACCACGGATCAATCACAAACTCTAGAAGCCACCTCATGACTGCCAGAGGCTTTGTAGAGACACCTAGACACAAACCATAACACCTTGCCCTCAGTTCACCCCTCAGTTCCCCTCACTCTGGCCTCTGAGTTGTTTCTAGGTATGGGGACTTTCGGGAATATGCTGCATGGGATTGGGGTGAGTTAGAAGCAGGCTCTGCCAGTGCCTTGCTGTGTGGTCCTTAGGCCTCTGCACGACCTCTCTGAGCCTCTCTGAGGTCCTGGGCAGGCCAGCTGAAGGAGGAGCGGGTCAGGGCTGTGCAGCCCCATGGTGTGAGTCTGACAACTGCTGTGCCTGGCTCTCGGCAGGTCGGGGACCAGATTCTGGAGGTGAATGGGCGGAGCTTTCTCAGTATCCTACACGATGAGGCGGTCAAGCTGCTGAAGTCATCTCCACACCTCATCCTGACGGTGAAGGAGGTGGGGAGGCTGCCGCACGCGCGCACCACCGTGGACGAGACCAAGTGGATCGCCAGCTCCCGGATCGGGGACAGTGCTGGGGGCTCACCAGGGTCTGGCTCTGCGCATGCGGCTCGGGGAGCTGGGGGCGGGGGTTCTGAGAGCTGGGTGGCTGCGTCCTACCAACACAGGGCCCCGTCATCCCTGGGCAAGCTCGGTGCCCGGCCCATCCCTCGCTCTGTGGCCTCGTTCTGAATAGAAGAAAGCTGAGGTGTACAGCCGGACCCCAGTCCTGTGTTTGCTACCACGCTGTCACAGCTCATTTTCCTGGGCTTAATTGCTTCATCTGAAAAGTGGGGCCATAACTGCCCCTGCCCAGTCCTGCCGAGCTCCGAGGGTCTCCGATGTCATGAAACAGAACCACCGTGCCAGTGGCTGTGGGGTTGCTGGTGATGTGCTGTGTCACCTCTGGGCCCCCCGCCACATACCCCAGCCCCACCCTGGAGCATCTTCTTTGTGCTCCCTCCCTCCCTCCCTTCCTGTCATCATGGTGTTATGAATTCTTTGAAATTAGTTGCCAGCACTTAAAAAGACGTCAATTTCCTGTACAAAACCGGATTTCTGGCTATTTCTTTAAAAACGGGAAGTCTGGCTACCCGAGCCTACATTGTTTTCGTGACAATGTGGGCTGAAGTGGATAGAGGGCCCCGCAAGCCGTTCCTGAGGACCTTGGTGGGTCTGCACCTCTCTTGACCCCAAGTCACATGGCAGAGGCTGCCTTCTTACTCTTCTGTGAGCGTTGCCCTAAGTGCCGTTGCCCCCAGCTGCAGAACTGGGAGCTCTTGGTCCTTGTATGGTTAGCATGCACCTCATGTGGCACTGGACTCACCGTCCACCTTGTCAGTGGGAAGGCTAGAAGCCACTGCCTGCTCAGAGGCCCCTCCTGACCCTTCCTGGCCTAGCCACTTCCTCTGTTCAGACCTGCATCTCAAGAACTTGTCTCCCTCCACAGGTTTCCGGGGGATCTCACCACCAAGGGGGCAAACAAGGTAAGGGCCTCTTCATCTGCGGAGAGACCTCAGCTACTTCACACGGCTGCCCTGCGGGGAGCTGTGGCCGGGCAGTGTGCTGAGCATGTTTCAACTAGGCAGTCCCAAACCTTGGGGACTCCTGCCAGGCTCAGGCATGGTGCCCTCTCAGGGCCTGAGGGCAACAAACAGAACTGACCAGGTCCCTGCCCCCACAGAGGTCACAGCCCTTGAAAGCAACATCTAAAACCCAAGCACACCTGCAACAGATGCCATATCTGGGTAGAAAAGATGCCTGGTGCCAGGCTGTGGGGACTTGAGACAGTGAGAGAAGAGACAGCCAGCACAGAGCGGGAGGGCTGAGAGGGCAGGGGAGGCGCGTGACCCAGGGCCCTAGGCAGAGGGCAGGCTTGGCTTACAGCAGGGCCTGAAGAGAAAACAAGTGTGGGGAGGGCTGGGCAAAGCATGACAGCAGGCAGGATGTTCCGATCTCCTGGCCGTAGGTCACCCAAAGCGGCCTGGCTTCTCCCCTGGATAACAGACACCATTAAAGGTCAACAGGGGCAGCAGGAGCAGAGATGGGTGTTTTTATAAGAGTACTTTAGTAGCAAGCCAGGGGCTCCTGAGAGGTATCTTAGACCTAGCCCGGGGGGGAGGAGGTTGGCAATGGAAGCCAGGGTGTGTGTGCCTACAGATCTGAATCAGTTTAGAAATACAGGTGCTGATGAAATTCCTGGTTTAGCCCCAGAGATACCAGAACCTACTGGATGAATGGGACCCTGGACAATAGCACAGGCCTCCAGCTGGACACAGGAAGCCAGAAGGGACACTGTATATAGCGCAGCGCAGTAAAACATGCCTGCAATGTCAGCACTCTGGGAGGCTGAGGCAGGAGGACTGAAAGTCTGAGCCCAGCCTGAGCTACTTAGCAAGATTCTGTCTCCAAACAAAAGATTTTTAAAAAGGGCTCGGGATGTAGCTCAGTGTGAAAGCCCTGAATCCCATCCTCAGGACCAAAGAAGAGAGAAGCAAGCAAAGAGCACTCTCCCAGCATGACGCAGCTAGATGAGGCTGAATGCAGGGACATGGGCTCACCCCAGACCCTCGGGGGCTTCCAGAGACCATCCCCCAGGCTGCCCCTGGCTTAGGCTGGCCCCCGACAGGGGATCCGCTCAGCAAATCCAAGCCTCTGTTTTCCTGTCTTTCAGCCGGGATTTTACAAGGGCCCAGCTGGCTCCCAGGTGACCCTGAGCAGCCTGGGGAACCAGACGCGGGTGCTGCTGGAGGAGCAGGCCCGGCATGTGCTGAATGGGCAGGAGCGTGCCACTATGGCCTACTACCTGGACCAGTACCGTGCCGGCAGTGTCTCCGTGGAGGCCCTCGCCACGGCCCTGTTTGAGCTGCTCAACACCCACGCCAAGGTGACCTTTACCAAGCACCTCCCAGGAGCGGGCCAGCCTGAGCTCTGGGCTGCCGACAGGAGCCGTGGTACCCCCAGCCCCAACCAAAAGGCACTGCAAAGCCAGGAGACACGGACAAAAGCCTGTGATTGGCCCCCATGCTGGGTACACATTTAGAATCGCCTGAATTGCCTTTAAAAAGCAGTGCTCAGGTGAATGCCCCAGCAGTCAGTCATGTTTAAAAGGCCTGGGTGACCATGCTGGTCCCTAGCTCTAAGATCCAGCTGTAATGGAAGTCTGAGGAAGGAGTGTTTCAGTCCATTAGGAGGGTGCGCAGTCGGGAAGACATGAGCGGAAACACGATGTGGAGATAAGCCAGATGTGGAGATGGGGGGGCAGGCACAGCTAAGGGCTGAGAAGCGTAAGACATCGTGGCATCTTCAGGGACCCACAGTCCCGAGGAGAAGGATGAGGTGGCCGAGGCAGGAGGCAGGTGATGCTGGGCTTTTCTCCTGAGGGTGCTGAGGAGCCTTAGCAGGCTGAGGAGCAGTGCAGGTCTAGTTTGCTTGCATGTGACTGGGGAGTTGCAGGATTGCTGGGTCCACTTGTCAGATGCACTCCCCAGCGAGTGTCCTGCTTGTCTCCCTCGCCAGTTCTCGCTGCTCTCTGAAGTGAGAGGCACCATCTCCCCGCAAGACCTGGACCACTTCGACCACTTGGTGCTGAGGCGGGAGATCGAGTCCATGAAGGCAAGGCAGCCCCCAGGCCCCGGAGCAGGAGACACCTACTCTGTGGTTTCCTACAGTGACACAGGCTCATCTACCGGAAGCCACGGCACCTCCACCACCGTCAGCTCGGCCAGGGTGAGCTGCCTGTGTCCTGTCCCTGGCTTGAAGGGAGTGAGGCCAGTCAGTGTCACACCCCAGCCCCACCCAGCTCCCTGCAGCACATCTCTGAGCTGTGTCTGTCTCTCTATCTTTCACTACCTAATAGTTGTCAAGTTCCTACTGCAGTCAAGGCAGGGGTTGGCTAGGGGTCGGTCGGGGTGTGGGGTGGGGGTTGCTAGGCAAATGCAGAGTTAGGATCCCAGGGGCTCCTTGGCACCCACAGACTCCCTGGCTCCACCCGGCATCTGTTTCATCCTGGGTGTGCTTCTTGCCCCCAGAAGCTTCACAGCACGGAGGCATTTGCAAGGGCTGGGCAGGAGCAGAAGCCTTCCCATCTGTCTGGTCATTGGCCTCCATGAGAGGAAAGGAGTCAGGCTGGAGGCCGGGAGCCCGCGGGGTTCCAGTCTTCTCTCCACACACACTGCTGTTCTTGCTTTGGACATCCAGCTCTGCTCTTCTCTGGAAGTGGGTGGGGAAGTGGTGCTCTGCTGTCCTGGGCCAGGCTGAGAATGTGGATCTGCTGGGCAGGGCACAGTGTGGCCAGAGTCATGGACTTACAGGGTCAGTGGCTGTAGGTGGGCACACACCCCTCTCACAGGCATGACTCCCAGGGCATCCTTTCCTCTTTTCCTCTGTGCCCCTCTTTCCTGTCTCTTGTCACCTTTGTCTCCCAGGGCCCTTGTCCCTTCTTGGGTGACCTGGAAGCTGCCACACTTCCCCCTAGGCTCTGGGCAGGCTGCAGAGGAGGCTGCTCCGTGACTCTGGAAGAGCACACCACTCACACGCAGGGAGAGGCTGCTCCTCCCGCCTCAGGGTGAGAGCCTGGCTCTGAGCTGCACCTGGCTGTGGGCTGGATGGTTAGCTGGGCTCAGGCTGCCAGACCCTACCTGTTCAGCTTTTTGCCTCTTGGCTCAGATCCAGCTGAGATCAGTCTTGAAAATGTCCACGGGAAGCTTCCAGGGCCATGAGCCACTGTGTAGGCTGTGGTTATGTGGCAGGCTCTCTGGAGTCAGGAACCACAGCTGCAGGATGGAGGGTGGGGTATCTCTTCTTCAGGAAGGCTGGTCTGGGTTTAAGCCCTGGCCCCCAAGGGCCTCAGTTTCCCTATGGCTTGAGGATTTGCTAGCTCTGGCATCCTAGGACCCTAGGTCAGGTCAGGCTGGAGGTCAGGAGGGGGCAGGGTGGATGTTATGGCCCAGTAAGATCTCTGTAGGACCAGAAGCCCCCAGCCGCAGCTCACCACTGGCTCCCAGTTACCTTGTCCCAGACAGAGGAGTCTCTCCTTCCTGAAATGCTTCCTCATGCTGCCCCAGCTCCCACTGCAGTGGGCGCAACCCTGTACTGCCCGATGGTCAATGCAAATGAGCATACTCAAGGGTGGCCGAGCCCATAGGCCTGATAGAGGTACTGTGCCTTCTGCAGGGTGGGGCCTGTGTGTGCCCAGGGCTCCTTTAGCCGAGCACAGGAAGGAGATGGCAAGAGCTCAGGCCATACGATGGGTTCCCGCAAGGGGTCTGGAAGGCAGATTCTCATGTGGGTCAGGGTCAAGGGCTTGGGGGACAGGTCAGTGGCTTAAGCACATGCCTGGCAAGCACCAGGTCCTGAGTTCAGTCCCCAGCACGGGGGCGGGGGGGCGGGGGGGGGGATCACGTGGGTCAGGGTCTGGAACCCAGGCCAAGATGAGCTCCAAGGGCAAGGCAAGGGGTTTCCAGGGAAAGCTGTACAGAGGGGCCAGATGAGGAGGCAGCTGCAAAACCACCTTGCCTCCTGGTGCTTTGGTTTCCTCCTATTCAGAGGGTTCAGGACACCATTTCCCAGCTTTTTGGGAAGTGAGAAGATGCCCATGGCCTGGGAAAGGAGCCACATTCTGCAGATGCCCCTTCCGTCTGCCCTGGGGCAGGGAAGCCCTAGCTCTTCCTGACACCCCGCCCCTCCCCCTCTGAGGAAAGCACTCAGAGCTTCCCAGGGGACCTCAGGGACAGTTGCAGGCTCTTCAAGGGCTGGGCTGAGGCATGGCCTCTCCCTGTAAGCTTCATGGACTCTGTGCACAGGGCTCCCACTCTCTTCTGTTGAGTCTTACAGGCTGGGCACGCCAACAGCTCCTCCTCCCGGGAGCACGGGAGGCCTAGAACGTGGCAGCTGCCTTACTCGCCCGCTGAGTGTCTTCTGCCATCTTCTCCCTCCTGCTTTCTGGTCCAGAGCAGTCAAAGTGGCTTGAAAAGGAGTTGGAACCTCTTCCCATTTGTTTTGCGTGTGTGTGTGTGTGTGTGTGTGTGTGTGCACACGCACGTGTGTGTTTGCACACGTGCCTTGCAAGTTGCATGTCTGGAGAGGGCTGTTGCCCTGGCCACCACTTCATCCCTTATATTTATTTGATGTGTTTTTCTTTTTGCCTTTTTCGCACCCCCATGCCATCCCTAGGAGCGGCTGCTGTGGCTTATAGACCTGATGGAGGTACTGTACCTTCTGCAGGGTGGGGCTGTGTGTGTGTGTGTGTGTGTGTGTGTGTGTGTGTGTGTGTACGCGCGCGCGCATGCGCGTGCATGCATGGGTGTTGCTTAGCAGGGCAGAGCTGGGGACTGTCCTCCCAGCCACCCCTCATGTCCGCGCTTGTCCCTGGCGGGGACTGGGGTTCTCTTTCTGGTGCTCACAGTCACCCTGTGAGGAAGGGCGAGGAAGCCGACCGCTCAAATCTCCGCCCCGCTCCTTCCCTGTTGTGTGATGTCAGGAAGTGGCTCCACTGTTCTGAGCTCCGCTTTAGGGTCTGTAAAGAGATCATTTCTGTGCGCCACTCCTCAGAGACTTCTCCATCCATGCACAGGCCGTGTGTTCAGTCTGTTGGCCCGCTGTCCTGCCCTCTTTTGTCTCCTGTGTGCCCATAGCCCAGATCTCAATGCCACTTCCTCCAGGAAGCCTTCCCTGACCCTCTCCAGAGGTAACTTTCAGCCCTGGCTCCTTTGGGCCTGGGTTTCCAGCAGCCATGGCTTCTTGTCTCAGTGCATTCTTATCATCTCTTTGGGGCTGGCCAGTTATGCTCCGGACCACCAGCTCCTCAGGGAAGCAGCCGTGTGACATCTCCTGTCCTTTGTGCCCAGTATGGAGCCAGGTGTCACGTTGCTTTTCAGCCATCTCTTCTACGGCCTTCCTTAGAGCTACAGGCAGCCAGTGCTGCTACAGTCCCCATTTTACAGAGAAGAAATCAAAAGCTCAGAGAGGACAAGCAACTCCCCTAAAGTCACACAGCAAATGAGAGGCAGAGCCAAGATTGGGAGCCCAGCTTGGGGGCCTCCGAGTGGTGCTGCGAGCCATACTGTCTGCTGTGCTCTTCTGCTTTGCCGGGAATCACCCTGCCATCTGTCTGTCTCCATCTCTCTGTCTCCTCCCTTCCTCCTCCTCTTCCCTCCACGCTGTTACAAATTGTGTCTGAGTCCTGGCCATGTGCTAGGTGCTGGGATACAGAGAAGAACCTGCAAGATGGAACACAGAAAAGGAGGAGTGGTGGGTGAGAGTCTCCAGGACATGGTCCGTGATGGTCTCTAGGGAGTGGCCCCTATGGTGCCTGAGGCCCCTGCAGCACACACACACACACACACACACACACACACACACACACACACACACACATGTCCTGCCCTCCATCTGGAAGACCCTCCTGAAGCTCACCTGGCCCTGGTTGGCTCCGTCCTGCTGCACAGTGTATGCCCTCACCTTGCCTCATCTCCTCATCTGCCTTCAATTCCCAGTCTTCTCTGTGCTAAAATATGCTGGAAAATATCCCAAGTGGCTCAGCAAGGAAGGGCGGCTGTGGCTCACAAAGCTTGGCTCACAAGCTCTATGCACAGGCCAGGACTGTAGCATTCCACAGGGAGAGAAGCAAGAGGCACATAGGATGCTCACTTCCCAGGGAGTGGAAGGTGCTGGCCTGCAGCCCCGCTGTGTGTTAGCTAGCTTAGACTACAATAACGCCAAGCAACAAACAGCCTCCATCTCAGCTGATTGCAGCTGAACACATTGCTTTAGCTCCTGGCGTCCTTCTCTTCACTAAAGCGCCTGCCATCCCCCTCTCTACCTTCTACATCAGTTTCTCTCCACATACTCGGGGGCAGCCTGTGGGGCACAGGAGGAAACAGGTTTCCTGTGTGCATCCTCAGAGCAGCTCAGGAAGTGGAGACAAGAACCTAGATTGAAGCCACGCCCCTGGCCCTGCAGGATCATCTTCTCAGCATTCCTTGCTTACATCAGAGTGCGTGCCCTGTGCTCTGGCATTCAGACGCACAGGTGACATGAGGCGCTGGCTCCCAGGGACCCAGATGTCCAGACGCTGCCCCAGATGACACTGGTTTCCATTTGGCCCTTTTCCCCCAGGCCCTAGGAGGCAGCAGATAGCCCCAGGCTAGTCAGGACTCATGTTGCATGTGTCCCAAGAGCAGAGGCTGTAGGTCAGAGGGAATCTGATGACCACCCTTGCTTCCCACCTGCCTGCCTGAGAGTCATTTTGTCTGGCTGCAAGCATTCTCATTTTCCCCATTAAGATGTTGGCCAGGAGAGCAGAGAGAGAAAGGCACTGTGGGCAGTTCTGGAATTGCTCACCTAGTACAAGCAACCGTGATGGACGGGCTTCACCACACAGGCTTTTGAGTTCAGTCATCTGGGTTTGGCTGTGCAGTAGCAAGGTCGCCTTGGGCAGGTGACCGGAGCCTTCAGAGCACATCTGGGTAGGCCAAGAAGGCCAGGTGGCTGCGCGTTGCCAAGGGCAAGCAGGCGGAAGTGCCAGTGTGGACCATGCATGACTGTGCTCCTTGTCTAAAGCTTGAGAGGGCCGCTTCAGAGAGCTGCAGAGCAGAGGGAGGCCATGGGGCAGCTGGGACCAGCCCCGATGAGAGAGGCTTTTCCACCTGGGCTCAAGAGGTTCCGCATGCCACAACCAGGAGGCCTCAGAGTCCTCCTCTCCTGCTGTGCCCTGCCAGAAAGGAGGAGGGTATGGGGGGGGACAGGTGCCATCTGCTCCCTCTCCTCTGGTCTGGGCATGCTGAAGGTGCAGAAGCTTAAGCCCTCCAGCCTCAGGGACCTGCTCATCACTGCCCCTCCCGGAGGCAGCAAACAGGTTTCCAAGGGCCTCTGCCCTCCTGCCTTCCCCACTACGGGCCTGCTTGGTGCATGCATCCATTTATTTGTTCACCCATCCAAGCTTGTGTTGAGTGCATCCTTCCTGCCAGGCTTGAGCCTAAGCCACGGGACATAGCATGTCCAGGGGAGGGGGCCATCTCCAATAAAGTAGTCTGTGGCCTTCATTTCAGTACTACACTTGAAGGGTGGGGACAGCAGGAGTCTGGGGCATCAGAGGAGAAACTCCCAAGCTCAGATCCAAAGTGTGGCATCTGCCAGGCAGCAGTGAGGAGAGACTGTGCAGGAGCCAGACTGGGGCTGGCAGCTCACAGCCCTGGAAGGAGCGGAGGAGGCTGCTGGAGTCAGGGTCAGGAGGGACTGATGGTGGCAGAGGTGGCGGTGCCTGAGTGCCGCCCCAATGGGCTTGGCACAGTCCTGCTTGCCCTGTGTGTGCAGCCCGGCCAGAAGAGAACACGGAGGGGCTGGTGGGGCTGGAGGGGGTGCTGACCGTACCTGCTGGGCTGGGAAGTTGTCAAGAGCCCGTGTGGCCCCCATTGAAGAGAGTAGCCCATTCCACCCCATGGGGGACCCAGCACGTGCCTCCTGCAACCTACAGAACTGTGTGTCCCCAGAGGCACTCAGGGCCAGGTGGCTATGCCTCATCTCAACCACAGTCTGAATGTGACGGCCACCCACCTTGCGCTTTGCTTGCTTTACGAGGATGCGGGCACTGGAGATGCGTCCATCGGACAGAGGCCGGGAGGCCCCGGGGCCCCTTCGCAGAAGACACCTCTAGCTATTCAGAGGTAACATGCGTGGGACAGTGAGGGCGGCAACTCATGGGGAAGGCCCGGTTCCAGCCTGGAAGTACACCGTGACCAAGCTGCTTGCTTTTTCGTTTTTTAAGCTGCTTTCTTTATTACCACACTGGGGACAAAGCCAGACCCAGGTTAGCAGCCATTGCTACTGCTAATTGTGACATCGGCAGTGGCTGGGATGGGAGAGGACAGCTCAGTGATTTCTCTCAGGGGCAGCGGCTAATCCGCAGAGGCAGCCCATGGCTACGACAGTGCACCCTGGTGTGTTGGCCTGGCTCTCAGGCCCCTGCCTGGTCTCCAGGAACCTTGTCCTGAGGGAGACCTTCCAGCCCTAGAGATTCGGGGTCATGCTGTCCTCCGCAGGGAGGGACAGGTGGAGCAGCATTCTGCCTAGCAGAAGGGAACAAGGACTGCCTACCGGCATCACCAAACCTGTCACGCCTGTGCCTCCTCCTAACACAGCCCCCAGGTACCCCATGCCATCCCACGTCCAGGGGCTTCATGCAAAAGCTTCCAGAGTGATGGTCGAGTGCATAAAACCAGGTGCTGCTGGGGCTGGGCTGTTCTCACGGAGTCTCACCTGCAGCCTCCTGATGCCCGCACCCGGTAGTGGCTAGAAAAGCGGGGTTCCGATGCCCCTGGGAATGCCCTGCTCACACCACTGCCCCCAGTACTTCTGGGGGGACAAGCTCATCCTCCCACACCTCTCTTGCATTTCCCCTTTTGCTTCTTGTTCTCTCCGCTGCTCCCTCTGGCCTTCTTCAGAATCCCTCACTCTCCATCCCCTTTCTGTCCCCTTGTCAACAGCCCCTTAGGGCAGAAGGCCAGACTCCCTTGACCTGCGGGCAGCTGTTGTGACTCAGTGCCTCAGTGCCTCAGATCTGGCTTGTTGAGGCTGGGAAAGGCCTGCCAGCCTCAGGTCCAGGTGCGTCTGGGGTAGAAGCAAAGAGCCTGATGGCCTGACAGGAGAGTAATGGAGCCCACAGAACAAAGAGCTGAAAATAGCCCTTTACGTAAGCGTCCTCCGTCCAGGGAGTCGGGAGTAGAAGGCCTCATTCTGCTGAGGTGGCCCTGGGTGCCCTCCAAGTCTTACCTGTGTGCTTCCAGAAGCCCCTGCCACACATCTCTTCATCCCCTTAGTGGCCCCAAACCAGGTTTGTGTCCATCTGGGTCCCCCTGAACTGACTTAAGACATGGAAATGGAGCTCCCACAGGAAGGGGAGGTTCTAAGGGACCCCATAGGCTTGAGGAAAAGAGAAGGGGATGTCTGCAGCCTCCTGGCCCTGTGGGAGGGGATAGCACATCAGGCCTTGCATAGGCTTTGGTGTCTTGCCCTGTCCTTGCTGTGTGACCTTGGGTTGGTAACCTTCCCTCTCTGAGCATGAGTCACCCTAGCTCTAGCATGGGTGGGAGGATTCCTAGAGTCCCCAAGGGGTGCCAGGAGGTGGCCGGGTACCTGTGCTCTGACCTTGAGCCTCCTTTTGAGGCCTGCCTTTGGAGCTGTTCTGCTGGTGTCCCCGGGGTTCAAAAAAGGCCGCGGTCTGCAGCTATTTTGGAAGCACGAGGCTCGGGCTCCCAAGGGCCTGGATGGGCAGATGGCGTCTGGTGGGGCTGGGCTCTGGCCGTCTGCTTGCTCCACTTTGGGCTCAGTGCTCTTCCCCCACAGCCCCACTTTCTGTTCCCACTCCAGGTGCCACTGTTGGCAGGGAGAGCGGCTGAGGCCAAGCCCAGCAATAGACGCGCTCATGCCATGGGTTCTCTATTCCTGGGATTTCCAGGCATCATGGAGTTTCAGGCTGGGGCAGAATAGGGCAGGGCAGAGCAGGACAGGCATGACCCTGACCTAGCTTAGAACCCTGATCTGCTGTAGAATGAATGGCTGTGTGACCTGGGGCAGGTCATTTCCTTCTCTGAGCTTTCTTGCTAAATCTGGTGCCTGAGAGGTGCTTGCAGAGTGACTAACAAACTCTCTAGGCCCTTACAGCACCAGGGCAGGGCAGAACTCCTGCCTGGCTCTGAAGGCACAGGCTGTCCTCAGAGCCTCCTCTGAGGACTGCCTGCAGGGTGGATTCCCAGAGCACAGGTGGCTGGTCCTGGGTGTGGCAGTGGCTCCTTCTGTCCTCTCTGGTGACCTCTCTGAGACTTTTCAGTGCCTCCCATGGAAGCCAGAGCCATGGCCGCTGGGTCTCAAAAAAGCCTTGCTGGAGCCTCCAGGCTCAAATTCACTGGCAGGTCTAACCCAGGGAGCAGCGTGCTATCGCCAGCTAGGGGACAAGAGAGGCAAGGGCAGACTTGCAAGGCTTCTGCTGAGTGTGACGCTCACCAGGTGAGAACCATGGGGGCGCATGTGCATCACCCGCACAAAGCATGTGCTGCTGTCGCGCTGTTTCACAGATGAGGAAACAGGACAGAGAGGTTCTGCAGTTGTCCACCCCATTGGAAGCAGCAGAGCTGTATGTGACCTCTAAGAAACCCTGGAGGCGGAAAGGCAGGCAAGGATCAGGAAGGCCAGGCATCGTGTGGGTGCGCGGGTGCGTGGGTGCGTGGCTTTATCACTGGCTCTGGTAGCTGCAGCAATCTTCCTGCCCTGGAACTCCCCGGCCTCAGGCTGATCCTCAGAGCAGATCATCTGTGCGCTGCAGTGACCTAGAGCTTTGCAGTCAGGGCGCCTTGTATCTGCCCCTGGACCATGGGGACTGCACCCCACGATGCAGTGCCCCCCCCGGCCCACTAAGGCCCCAGCACCTCCCCAACAGCTGTAGCTGCACGTGGATTCCTTCACCCCCTGACTCACTAAAGGTTCATCAGGTCCCCACTGTGCCGAGTGGGGACCTGGGGTCACAAGTCCTGCCGACAGTGTGCGTCCTAGCCAGAGGGATAGACAGCAGCCAGACTGTGATAAGTGTAGGACAGAAAAGCAAGACAGGGACTGACAGAGCAGTGGGGCAGAGCCATGGAAAGTGGGGCTGGTCTGCGAGGGCCCCGTGTGGGCAAAACTGAACAAAGGGAAGGAGCCATAGCCCGGCACGAGCAGAGAGAACCGCAGGTCCAAAGGTCCTGCGGTGGGAACAGCGCCATGTGCTGGGGGGGGGGGGGGGG
>PVJA010006875.1:0-27074 GCA_004027025.1 Myocastor coypus | reverse complement strand
TCACGCAGCAGAGGCCCTGAGGGGGACCTAGAAGAGGGAGCTTCTCCTCAGGCAGGAAGCAGAGGGACCTCGTCTCCATGACAACCTGCTGCCCTTAGGCTCCAGCCCGGGCTTCTCCACCCTGGACTCCCGCAGAGCTGGCAGATGCCCTCTGGCGTCCGCCACCTCCCTCCTGCCTCAGCTGCGTGTTTTTCAGGTCTGAAATGCCCATCCTTCTTGTCCCCCTCACCTGCAGGATGCCCCTGCCTGGGTGTCCAGTGCCTCTTGCCTGCAGGATGCCCCTTCCACAGTTTGCACCTGACTCATCTACCCCAGACCCTCTGGAGAACCTCAAAGACCACTCACTGTTGATGGCTCACCACACCGCGTCAGTTCGCTGTGTCTGCCACAGAAACAGGGCCACCAGGACAGGTGCAGCCGCACAAGGGATGCCCTGTGCAAACCTGCTCCCACAGCTGTGTAGGCTGAGAGGTCCTATGATGTGCTCTTGGCAGGCTGAAGCCTAGGAGAGCTGGTGATATTGCTCCAGGCCAGGTCCAAAGGCAGAAGGCCCAGGAGAGCTCTGGAGTGCCATCTTAGCCGCTTTCTCATGGCAGGGACTCAGTGCCCAGCACCCAGCACTTAAAGGAGGAGGAGGGGCTTATTCTGGCTCAAAGTCTTTAGAGGCTTCAGCCCACAGTTGTAAAGCAGAGGCATAGGGGATAGGAAGCAGACAGTGAAAGGTGGTTATGTGGAGGGGACCCAAAGCCCTCGGGGCCATGCTCCCGGTGACCTTCCTCTTCAACCAGACCCTACTTCCTCACAGCAAGTCAGCTATGGGGGGCCCCTAACCCCACCGCTTCCCCAAAGCCCATCTGTGAGTGCAGGAGCTTCAGAGACATTCACACATTAGCTATTGTCAAGACAGCAGACAGACTGGGGTGTGGCTTCAGGGAGAGTATTTGGTGAGCACGTTTGAGGCCCTGGGTTCCATGCCCAGCACTACAGAAAGAAAAAAAGTCTGACTTCCGCCAAGAGCAGGAGAAGACAGCTGCCCCAGCAGCAGAGAGCTCTGCGTGTCCTGCTGCCACTGCTGCCGTGTTCTCCATGGGAGTCTCATGGCAAAGTGATGCCCCTGCACTGGGGAGGGTGACCATTACGCAGCCTCCCCTCTCAAATGCTCATCTTCTCCAGAGGAACCCCCAGACATGGGGACATAGCCAGAAATGTTTCACCAGCATTTTCAGTTTTGGTAAAGCCAGCATCAGTGACAGAGGCTCCCAGCCCTCCCGGGCTCTGTGGGGTGGAGAGAAATGGCTGCCTGACCCCTCAGGATAGCCCAGCTCAAAGAGACGGACTCCCCCACTCAGAGATGACCTCCTGCAGGAGGAAGTCACTTGTGGGAACTCTGGGGAAGGAAGGAAGGAAGGAAGGAAGGAAGGAAGGAAGGAAGGAAGGAAAGAAGACATGAACATTTTTGCAAAATAAGCCCCAATTATATTTGAAGCCAGTCAGGATTCAAATTTGAAGCCAGTTAGGATGGAGAGAGAGACTGAGAGATTGTGTGTATTTTCTTCACATTTCTCACTTGTATGACCTCCTTCTGCCTCTTGGGGTTCTATGTCTACCGTGGACAGGGAGTCCCTCAGTTGGGAGACACTGAGTCTGTCCACTGTGACACTCAATGCTGGGCCCAGTAACACCCAGTCCAGTCCAGCATCCCTGGGTACTTCAGGAGATGTCTGAAAACGACCATAAAATCCCAAAGCACAACTGACTTCTATGCACAGAAGAGTTAGTTTTAATGAGCAAACTAAATGTCAGCAGAGCAGGGTGTGTCGGATGTTTCAAGGCCACTCTGACCTGGGTGCACTGGCAGGGACTGGCTGTCCCCTCTCCAGCTTGCTTCCCTGTCCATTTCCAGAACACGCTGGACCTGGAGGAAACGGGCGAGGCTGTGCAAGGTGGGGCCAACGCACTCCCCGACGTGTCTGTGGTAAGACCGGGCTGGCCCCTCAGCTGCGCTCCGCTATGAACGTCCTGGACACCCCTGCAGGCCTGACCACTGTGTCCCATTGTTGCCCATTGCTACCTCCCTCAGGAGCCCAGCTGGTTCACTCCTGGCGACTCAGGTGGGCCCAGCGGGGCCCTGACTTCTGGTTGATGCCACAAGTATAGTCACCTGGAGTGTCCCCTGAAGAGGCTACATGCCTGGGCTGGGTGGGGACACTATGAGGTCACACTCAGTGATGTTGGCCCTAATGACTGTGGAGTGGTGTGGCCCTCAGCCAGGTTGCCTAGGCTCCAATTTTACCTCTTCTACTGACTGTAGATACTTGGGCAAAGCTCTGGGCCTGTCTGTGCTGCTGTCTTCTCTGGAGTATGGAATGGTGCTGGCCTACCTAGCCCATGGGTTTGGGGGGAGCAATAATTTAACTGACTGCTGTAAAGAGCTCAGCAGAGATGAGGCTCGGCAGGATGGCTCAGTGGTCTAAAGCGCCTGCTTAGGAAAGCTTGGGCGGCTGCAGGGACCCCCAGCACCACATGCTGCGCCAGCCCTGCCCTCAGGGCAGGCTGAGCCGGCCATAAATATAAACAAACAAACAAACAAAAGTTCTGAAACAAGAAAAAAAAATAAAATAAAATTATTAAAAAAAAAAAAAAAAAAAAAAGAGCTCAGCAGAGAGCTTGCAGCACTGTCAGAGCCTTGCAAGCATTGGGCCTGGGCTCAGCAGAGGGGAACATAGGGAGGGCTGCCCTCTACCACACACCCGCCTGGCCTGGGCATCTTGCTCACCAGCCATGCATGCAGCTCCTCACCCGGCCTCTGCAAGGAATACTCTCCCATTGCCCAGAGATGCGCTCAGAGAGGCCCAGCGCCCTGCCTAGGGCCACACAGCACCTCAACCCATGTGTACTGCTGCTGCCCATTTCGTCTCCCTCCAATCCCACCAACTCTACCATCTTTACGAACCCAGATAATCCCCTCAGAAGAAGAGCCACAAAAATGCTCCTCCTGTGCATTCCATCCACATTATCCTGCTTCTAATTAAGTCCCATTGCCTGTGACAAGCCTAGCCAATGCCAGGAACTTCAGCTCCCAAAGGGAACAGTGAGGTCCCCAGAGACGTCTGCCGAGATCCCAGCGCTCCTCAGCTGCCGCCCTACTTGGGAGACGTTTTTCCACTGGGCTGTTACATTATTCAGAGCCGTGTGGCCAGGAGCTGAGCGCAGGGCCCGAACTCCAGCAGGCCTGGCACTGCGCAGCTGCCTGTCTCCCCTCTGCAGCCACCATGGGGTCTGACTCCTTCTACTCCTGTTGGATCTCTTGGCAGGATGATGTCAGACCCTCCTCCGAGGGACTGTCTAGCGTCAGGCCACCGCCTCCCCTGCCACCTTTGGCCCAAGGCCCAGACCTCCCACTCGGCCAGCTGAGGAAGCCAGGGAAGGAGGACCCTCCAGCTCCTTCCTCCGCATCTTCCCACTCTGGCACTATCTTCTCCACACCACAGAATCACAGCCCGCCACGGGGCACTGCACCCACCCCAGGGACTGCTGCTGCCCAGGACTCGCCCTCTTCCCCCGTCTATGCTTCTGTCTCCCCTGCCAATCCTGGATCCAAGAGGCCGCTGGATGCCCACCTTGCCCTGGTTAACCAGCACCCCATCGGGCCTTTCCCTCGGGTCCAGTCGCCGCCGCACCTGAAGAGCCCCCCCACTGAGCTCTCGGGAGCTGTGGGGTGCCTGCTGCCACCCTCCCCCACAGACGCTCTAGACCAGGTGGGCACCAACCAGCACTTCGTCATGGTGGAGGTCCACCGCCCCGACAGCGAGCCTGATGTGAACGAAGTGCGGGCCCTGCCCCAGGCACGCAGTGAGTATGGTGGCCCAGCCTCTTGGTGCCCTAGGGAAGGGGACCTGAAGTGTGCCCCCCCACGCCTGCCAGCCAGACACCCCCTGATCAGAGCCAGTACAAAAGCAGCTTGGGGCCTGAGAGTTGCGTGCAATCCTATTTCTGCCACAGACTAACTGTGTCCCCAAGCAAGCTGTTGTACCTGTCTAAGCCACAGGTGGCTGGGGGTATGGGGGCCCCCCAAGCTCCCCTAGCACTGGCCAGTGTTCACCTCACAGGGAGGGCAGAGTGATTCTTCCTATCTTCTAGGACCTTGTACAGGGTGGGTGCTAGGGCCCTGCTGGGCCTGGAAGTGGAAGACTCCGCATCCCCAGGAGGTTCTTAGTCTGGGGCTGCAGGGTCAGTGTGCAGGGTGGCTGTCCCAGCTGGGCCACCTGCCCCGACACTGAGTGGTTTGCTTGGGTCTCCAGCCAGAGCCGATCCAAGCCTATTTTATGGGTTTCAACCGCCACCTTGTGGCCAGAGTGATACCTGGGCCGAGGAAGGCAGCCTGTGGGGCCTGGCCATAGCTAGGATGCAGGAGAGTCCCCACAGCAGGGGACTGGAAGGAGAGTGTCTGCACCTCAACATCTTACAGAAGGGGAAACCAAGCTGCAGTGAGCAGTGGTGCAGCTAGGCGGTCTCGCCCAGGTCAGCTCTCCTGGCCCTGCAGCTGTGAGTCTGTACTCTGGCCTCTTAGAAAGGCATCACAGCTCCCACACTGGGGCTGGAGCACCAAGGCTCATGGATGCTGCAGGATCACCCACACTTGCACAGAGTCCAAGGGTTCTCACACTTGACCCATCAGACTCCAGCATACACACTCTTAACCTGGGGTCTCTGACTCAGGCCAGGCAGCTTGGTCACACCCAGACACCCTGAGGCCATGTGCCCACCACTCAATGCAGGCCAGGGAACCAGGCAGGGGCACAGACCAGGTACCTTTTCTGTCTTAGGAAAGGCATTCCTTTTCTGTCTTAGGAAACTGGAAACTTTTGTTTTTCAGTGCAAAACCTCATGATTTGAATATGTTAATCCATCATTAAAGATGACCAGCATGGCATGAATTTCCAAACCACACAAGACAGGGGCACTCGAGAGTCTGAGGCAGGAGGATGGGAAGTTCAAAGCCAGCCTGGGCTATCTAAGGAGACCCTGTGTCAGAATTAAAACAAAGCAGAAGCACACCGTCAGGAAGCTGGGCTTACCCATTGACTCCTGTTTTAATCACGATGCCAATGGCTGAGGACAGGGAGGCCAACGTAGATGTCCCCAGAGCAGCAGCCAGAGCAAGAGGAGAGAGCAGCAAGGGTGTCCCTGCCTTCCAGTCCCTGGGTCCCGTCATTTCTTCCCTCCAGCCTTCCAGCCTCAGGCTCCACTGCCACCTCCAGGAAGCCCTCCCTGACTGTCGCTGTCCTCCTATCTCCCGGCCCCCAGCAGCCTCCACACTCTCCCAGCTCTCAGACAGTGGGCAGACTCTAAGTGAGGACAGTGGCGTAGATGCTGGTGAGGCAGAGGCCAGCGCCCCCGGCCAGAGCAGGCAGATGGCATCCACCAAGAGCAGGAGCAGTAAGGAGCTGCCAGGGAGCGAGAGGACTGCAGAGGGAGCCAGCAAACCGGTGAGGAGGGTGGGGAGGGAGGGGTGCAGGTCGGGAGGGAGGCCAGGCCTGCCTGGAGGAACCCACGGTCCTGGGGGCAGGGGGTATCCTGGCAAATGACCCCGGGGTGGTGGCTCTCCCCCGGGCTGGAGGGACTGACCAATAAGAATGTGCAGGCCTGTTTTAGCTACCGACTCTGGCCTGAGAATCTTTGTGGTCCCCTTGTTCTGCCATGGCGCAGTGGCTGAGGCAGCCCTAGGGTCAGATGCCTGTGTGGGAGCCCTTGTTGCCACACCAAACAGCCTGGGGCACTTGGTACTTGGTTTTGTCTCTGCCACAAGGGGGCGCCCAGTGCAGGTTGCAGCCTGAGCCCCGTTAGCCAGGGACTGGTCATAATCCAGCCCAGCTGGGCCAGCTCCCTGAGAAGGCTGCACCCCACAGCCTGGACTCCTGGAGCCCACGTCCACCCTGGTCCGTGTGAAGAAGAGCGCAGCCACCCTGGGCATCGCCATCGAGGGTGGGGCCAACACTCGCCAGCCACTGCCAAGGATTGTCACAATTCAGGTGTGCCCCAGGGGTCCCCTGGCCCATGTCACCCTCCTGCAAAAGCCTGTGATGTTCCCTTGCTCAGCATGCCCAGGGTTTTGCCACCCTAGAGGTGACACAGCACCCAAGGGCACCCTAGTGCTCTTCCATCCTTGTCCAAGCATTACCAGGTCTCCCTAAAGGGTCTGGCTACACAGACAGGACACCCCCTCTCCATCTTGGACTCCCCCCCAGACCAGAACCGGGAGGCTCACAGCCCCTTTGCTTTGCACAGCTGCGGTTCTGGCACCAGGATGTGGCTGCCTAGCTGGCCATGTCCAACTGCCCGTTGGGTGGCCAAAGCTGGGCCTGCCCACCGCTTGGCCACCCTGGGTGAGCCTGCCCTATCTCGCTCTGCAGCGAGGGGGCTCAGCTCACAACTGCGGGCAGCTCAAGGTGGGCCACGTGATCCTGGAAGTGAACGGGCTGACACTCCGGGGCAAGGAGCACCGGGAGGCTGCCAGGGTCATCGCCGAGGCCTTCAAGACCAAGGACCGCGACTACATCGACTTCCTGGTCACTGAGTTCAACGTGATGCTCTAGAGGCCGGGGCCCCAGGCTGCTGGCCACTGTGTAGCTCCTGGTCCCTGTCCTTCCCCCACCCTGGCTCTCAGTTTCTCTGAGGGGTCGCAGCTGGATGGCCACGGCTGCAGGAAGGCAGCACCCACTCTTCCCTGATCCACTGGACCAGAATCAGAAGGAAAGAGAGCCGGGCAAGGCCAACAGGTTGGGTCAGAATCCATTGCTCTGCTGTCACCAGCCAGGCAGGACCCAGCCTGGCTCCAGATACCTGAGCCTTTGCCTGCAGTGAGGTCACAAGAGAGTCTGAGGCTCAGCTTCCTGCTCGGGGGCATCCAGCAGGACCTTCAGTGCCACAAATAAGCATCGAGCCTCCCTGCCCCCCCCCAGTTCCTCCTGGCTCCCTAAACTCATGGTATTTATTATTTATTTCCCACCCTGCACTGCGGGGACCCCAAGGCCCCAGCTTCCTGCCTCACCCCCAGCCTGTCCCAGAGGCCTTGTGGGCAACCAACAACGTTGGTGTATTTATATACAGAGCTTATGACTTTAATTTTTCAATAAAGAAATCTGAACCAGGTTGGGGCCGGCATGCTGTCTGGCCTTCCTGTGTGGCTGGGTTTTTGATTACTGTGTGGAGAGACGGGAGGGATGGATAGGGCAGGATAGATGGAAGCACCCAGAGCATTACACCACTGCCCTGGGACTCTGTACCCCACACTCAGCTGGGGCTACCCATCAATGGGCAGGGGCGCTTGAGTCTCACCTGCACCTCAGAGCACCTTATTTGAACGTCTGAGGGTAAAATACATCTGTACAGATCATATCTTTAGACAGAACCACACAGGTTTTGTCTGTTAAGGCACAGAACGTGTGTTATAAAATGCAGGTCCCAGAGTGGGCTCTGGGAAGTGACTCATTCGGTGCTTCCAGAGGAGGGGAAGGGAACAGGCAGGAACACTAGGGGACTTCAGGAAGTCCCCAGGGGGCAGTGCCAGCCTCTGTGGGGGGGGGGGGCAGGCACACACAGACAGGCAAAGCCATCTGCACTGAAGGCCAGGGCAGGGCTCAGGGCCTGTTGGTCCCTGAGTGAGGCCTGTGGGGTGACCGCGGTTCCCAGCCTCTTTCTACCTTCACAGTCCAGCTGTTTCTGAAGCCAGGCCCATAGGTGTGGGAAGCAACTCAGGGAGAGGGCAAAGGAGAAGGAGGTGTGCCATACAGCCTCAGAGCCCCAAGATCCGTTGGGTGGGCAAAGGGTTTGAGAAGTCCTGCTTTGCCCACTTCTGTGCATCGGGCTCTACCAAAGGCAGACGACGGGGAGGGAACGCTATGGTCTGGTTCAAGATACTAGCTGTCCCTGTTCCCTTCCGGCCCAGGCACACTTCCCAGGCCAGCGCCATGAATTCCTCAGAGACAGACAAAGGGTTGTCTGTTCCTTCCTCCCAGGTCCTCAGGGTCTGCAAGCTATGGGGACTGAGCCCCTGTCCCTGCCGCAGGGGGTGTCCTCGGTCCTCCAGCCCCAGCCTTGTCTGGTCCTGGGCAGGTGATTTCATCCCAGATCAAGGCCCCATATAAAATGCACATGGCTGAATAACAGGCCCCCCAAACAGCCAGATTCCCTCTGTCAGTTACCTTACGTGGCACAAGAGCTGTGAATGTGAAACTGCTGAGGAGATGATGCTGGGTTCTCCACACAGGGCACTGGGATCACAGGGCTCTTGTAAGGAGCAGAGCGCTGGGCATGCCAGCACTTGACTGTGCTCCTAGCACTCAGGGAGGCTGAGCCGGGAGGATCAAGACAGTTAGAGCCAATATAGCTTAGCAAGGCTTTGCCTCAAAATTGAACAAATAGATAAGGATTAAAGGTCTGGGCTTAGTACCAAGCCTGGGTTCAATCCCCACTACCCTCTACCTCCCCAAGAAAGGGAGACAGAGAAAAATTTGTTACAGGAGAGGGAAAGGAATGGCGCCCAGGGAAGTGTTGTTAGCAGGTTAGACTCTGAAGATGAGGAAGGCTGGTCAGCCAAGGAATTCAGGTGTTCACTACTGGGAGCTGTAGAAAGACCGGCACATGGCTCTCGGGTTGCCCTGGGAGTGATTCTAGATGTGACCATGAAGACAAGGCTGCCTGGCCATGGGAAGGCTATAGCTTTTTCCTTGCCTGTCCATTCTTAAGCAGAGCTTTAATGCTGTCCCTGCTATGGTTGTCACTGACTCTGCTATGACCTTTGGGTAGGCTGTGACTCTCTTGACTGGAACCCCTCCTCTCTCCACTTGTCACAGCCCCCAGGGGACTGACAGCCCCAGGGCCACCGTGGGAGAGTAAAACAAGACTGACTTTCAGGAACTACTATTTCTCAAAGTCCCAGCCATGACCAGCTCTGCAGTCCCACAGGTGTGCAGGTCCCTTCCCAATGCAGTGTAAAGCCCAAAAAGTTCCTCTGGAGGTGGGCTTTGGAAGGTCAAGGTCATTGTCCAGAGTACAGTCAGGAGGGACAAGTTGGCACCGATGGCTGCCTGAAGCTGTGCCTGCCTTTTCCATCAGGAAATGCCCCAGGACAAATACCAGTCCCAGTGTCTTTGAAGGAACCAATATGGTGGGCATGGGAGTGTCAGAGGTCTGTCTCGGCCCTGAAATCTAGCTGGAGAGTCTTGGCCCACTCCTCCCTGAGAGGAGAGTCTTGGCCCATTCCTCAGGGCTGGAGAACCCTGAGCAGGGAGCTAGCAGAGCCTCAGTTTCCCCTGGGTCCCAGTGTCTTTCAGACAGGGCTGGCCTGCTGCTCACCTCCAGGGGCACAGCTCTCTTTGACAGCAGCCTCAGCACACCAGCCACCCTGCCCTGACGCTGGGGGCCAAGAGCTTGCCAGAGGAGAGGGCAAGCAGAAGGTGTACCCAGGCTCCTGTGGTGAGGGTGAATGCCAAGTTAGTTCATACATCACCTGGAGCCCCTGCTGCTTGGGAGAAGGTGGGTGATGGGTGAAGTGGCCAAGATAGAGACAGGACAAACACAGAGAAGTCAAAGCCCAGTGTCCTGGGCTCTTTGTGGTCTCTGGGCTGTGTAACCTTCAGCAGGTCGTCTAAGCTGAGTCTCAGTTTGCTTGTCTTTAAGCGTAGAATGCAACACTGACCTAATTTGCAAGCCCTTGTAAGAATGAGCCCAAACATTCCGCCCAACACAGAGCAGGCCTTCAGCCCTGAGGAGCTCCTACTGTCAGTGCTGCCCACCGGGTCTGTTGGCACTGAGGACCCAGTGGCCCAAGGCGCAGGACAGCTTCCTGCCAACATAGACACAGCTGACGGGCACCTGCGGCAAGTCGTTCCTACCCAGTGCCCGCTGGCTCTCCTGCGCACCAGGGCTGGCGGAAGCGTTCCACTGATGTATTTCTTTGGGCTTCTGCAACCCAAGAGGCAGGCCACCTCTTAGTCCTTGCTTGACCTGAGCTCCCCTCAGGTCTGGGCTTGCAGGCTTGTCTCAAGAAGCCTAGGACTAGAACACAATCGAGGCAGAGGAGAGGGGTGACATCCCGCCTGGGCCCACGGGAGAACTGAAATCGTATTGCCTTGTCACGGGGCCCGGCACCTACCGCGGTCCTGCTTCCACACCGCTCATTTCGGTCGTAAAAGTTTGTAATTTCCTTCTCACGGTAGCTCTGTGAGCCCTTGCACAAACATCTTTTTTTTTCTTTTTTTTTTTGTCTTTTTGAGACAGGGTCTCACTATGCAGTTCAGGCTGGCTTTGAACTCACTTTTGTAGTCCAGGCTGGTCTCGAACTCATATCGATCCTCCTGCCTCAGCCTCCCAAGTGCTGGGATTACAGGCGTGCGCCACCACGCCCGGCTACAAACATCTTACCCTCCAGGCCTTGGTCTCCCATTGGCGGCAGAACCGAGGAACCCAGGAGGACAAAGCAACCAAGCCACTTGAGGTTTTCAGTTTTGAAACTGGGGAGCCCGCTCTCCCGCTTCAGAGTCGAGGGGGCGGGGCGCAGGAGTCGCCTCTCTACGATTGGCTGACTTTCCCCCAGGACCCGCCCTCTGGAGCCACCCACGCCGTCCCGAATCAGCCTCGGATATTATACAAAGCAGCCGCCGCCCCGCCCCGCGCTTCGATTGGTGGCTTTTGTAGTGCCTCTCAAGGCCAGGAAACCACTCGCGGGTCTAGTCCAGCAGGTGAGGCGGAGAGAGTCTTCTGGGGGAGAAGTGGGAGTGGGGGGCTCCGTGGGGCTCGGTTTTTCCATCCAGAGAATGGGAGGGGAGATCGGATAGCTCCGTTGGGCTCTGCTCCCCAGGGACAGCGCTGTTTTGGATCTCTCCCACGTGCAGAGTCCACGTACGCAGATAAAGGACAGATTGCGGCTCCAGGAAAGGGAGGGAGCCCGGAACCCGCGGTCAGGGAGCGGGTCCAGACGCTGCCAGCTGCGGGGTGTCTGGTCTCCGTCCCACCTCACCCCTGGCCTCAGTCTCCACGTCCGTGGAAAGGGGGAGTCGGCTCTTTCCTCATTCCAGCTGGGACCAGTCGCCGGGAAAGTAAGGGTCCCAGGGGAGCTGGGGGTGGTCCTTGGCGGGGCAACAGGCTGTGTTTGGACTAGAGGCGTGGCGCGGGTTGCTGCGGTGACTCGGGAGGTGGGGCTTTTTCGGTGCTGGGATTTGTGTGGTGTTTGTTCACCCGGCAACAACCCGCGCAGTCTGGAATCCCTGAGCCGCGCACCCTCCCCGGACACCTAGCGCAAGTTTCTTTTCCTCTTTTTTGGCGGCGGGGAGGGAGGCAGACAGAAGCCACCGTGGGGTGGGCAGCCTAGGCAGTGGTAGGAACCGGAAGAAGTTGCAAAATTGAGGCCGGTCCCGTCTTAGTGCACACAAGACAGGCCCAGAGAGGCGGCGCGGCTTCGCCTAGGGCGCACCGCAGGGAGGCGCAGAGCTGGTATCTCCCCGGCGGGAAGGGGTAGCACTGGCACCCAGAACACTTGCTTGCCCCGTGACCTTGGATGAGCCACCTGCAGGGCTCCTCTACCAGGCTTTGGTTGAAAGAAAATGACAGCTTGGCGCAGATCATTGTCTCTTTAAAAACCTCCTGCTTCTGGAAAGGAAAGTTGCTGATAACAATCCCCAGCTATTTTAGAGCCCAGAGAGAAGCTGGGGCAGGCTGCCGCGAAAAGCCACATTGTTCCTGCCCTCCAAAACAGAAGAAGAAATGGGCTGACACTGAAGCATCAGGGGCTAAGGTTAGACACACACTGGGACTTCCCAAAAGATTTCCGCAGAAGCCGGCTCTGGAGTTGCAGGGTTTAAATCTTGGCTGTTTAGTTAGGGAGCCTGAATAGCTGTCTCTAGGTGTGAGGGGGGATAAGCCTGGTTTACTTACTGACTGCAACCAGTGGGGAACCTGTGGTCTTTTGGGGACAGTCGGGGTTCCTTCCAGCAGTCTCCGTTCGGCAGGAGGGAGAAGGTGCCCACGTGGGGCCTGTGCCTCCCAGGCCAGCTGGTTTGCATTTGCAGCATGTGATCACTGGGGCGCTTCTTACAAGGGGATTTCATCAGCTACCCTCTCCAGCAGGCTCCACCAGGGTGTGCAGACTGGGGTTGCCAGAGAGACCGTGGTCAGGGGCTTCAGGTGCTCTGGGCCAGCTTGCTGTAGGGGATGGGGGGGGGTTGAAGCCAGGACCCCAGTGTGCTCCTGCGAGGGGGAGGGGCAAAACAAAGCCTCAATGCAGCCCCCTGCTTGCCAGTGCCAGGTCTTCCTTACATTTCCTTGGCCTCCTGGAGGTGGGACTCTGGAATCAGCGGGAAGCCCCCGCCTTGCTTCAGGTCTTGAGGGCCTCGGTTTTCCTATCTGTCAGATGGGTGTGGCAGTGCTGGATGTCATCGTAGAAAGCCACTCAGCCACATTCTAAATTTAGAGATGGGAAAAACAGAGGGCCAGAGAAAGGAAAGGATAACAACAGCAACAGTGACAGTGATAACTCGGTGAGAGTAAAAGCTGAACTTTGTTCAGTGCTGTCTTCCAGCCTCTGGGACAAGGACCTTACTGGGCAAAGTATGTGGTGCAGGACAGCAAGAACACTTATCTGCTCTGTCGCCCCTGTCATCCCCAGCTTCTGGCATGGAGCTTTACTAGATTCCACCACTTGGTTTCATGATGTAGTCCACAAGATGGACATTATTATTGGCTCCATTTTACAGATAGCAAGCCTGAGGTTCAGAGATTATTTCATTTGCCTAAAGTCACCTACCTAGCTCTTCAGTGGACTTGCCTGGTCCTTAACTTTGGGACACACAGGAGAATGAAGGCTGATTGTGCCTACTTCTCCCTAGTGTGTTTTGTGCAGTCTGTTCGGTATAGCAACCCTGACTTGGGGCAAGCTCGTAGGTGCCCAAGCCCCAGGCCAACATATCTGTACCTTCAGCACCAAGGATTCAAGCTGTGGGATGGTGAAGGCCTGGTGAAAGAGGGCGAGCCCCATGGCCAGGCCCATTCAGTGGAGGCACAAAGCAGCCTGGCTGCAAGCAGCCTGTGTGCTGAGGTCCCTCACCCGAGGTGAACAGCACCCCTGCCTCCAAGACGATGCTGTTGGAGGTTCCAAAGCAAACTTCCAAGGTCTGGTCAGCCAGCTGGGGTCTGGGCCCTGGCCCAAAGCCCCGTATTTTAGATTCACCCTCCTTCCACGCAGCTGTGGTCCTGCTTGGGCACTGTCTCCTCTGGCTGTCTCGAGCCACCACACTCGGCTGGGCTGCCAAGCAGAACCCCTGCTCTTCAGGCTGTTCCCACACACACACCCACTTTACTCCGGTCACCTGCTGAGCCCGATGATGGGATGCTCGGGTGCCAGCCTCCTGAGCAGCCGGGGGCCAGGGACTGGGCAGATGTTCTAGGACTGGGCTGCTCAGGCTTATTTGTGGTTGCAGACCCCACTCTTCTCCTAAAGTACTGCATACCGTCAGACAAGTTGTCTGACCTCTTGTAGTCGTTGGTTCTGTTAAGTGCCTGGTTATTTATGAGAATCCGAGCTGATGGCACAAATCGTGCTTCCCATTGCCAACAGCGGACGCAGCTGGGCATAGCTGGCTCCCTTTCCTTTGGGTGAGTTTCAGGTCTGTAGAACAGATCTGTATGGAAACAAAAAAAAAAAAAAAAAAAAAAAAAAAAAAAAAAAAAAAACACGTGGTACTGGAACTTACTGTGAGGGATGGGGTAGAGGTCACAGAAGGTCGCAGGTGTCAGAGCAGTGGAGGTCCTCAGAGATCTCAGGCACTCTTCCCAGAGTTATAGTAGTCATAGTAGGGACACGGAGGGGGACCTGTCCCATCTCGCTAGAGAAGGAGGCACTGCACAAATGTGAGGGGGTGTGTAGGTGTGTTCAAATGGAAGAAAATATGCATGTGATGCTTATTGTTTAGTTATTATGTATTTGGTATGAGGTCTCACTATGCCACTCAGACTTATAATGATCCTCCTCCTGTTTTCAGCCTCCCTAGTGCTGGGATTGCAGGAGTGCGCCATCACACCAGGACTGGGTTGCTGGCTCAGTATGCCCAGGGGCAGAGGCAGCACAGCATGTGGTGCCAGGGATCAAGCCCTGATCCCTGCGCTTGCCTAAGCAGATGCTTAGTCTGCTGAGCTATCTTACCAGTCCCTTGATGTATATTTTTAAAGCCGCTATTCTCTATAGAAAATATGCACAGGGACCAGGGATATAGTTCAGTGGAATAAGTGCCTGCCTGGCAAGCTCAAAGTCCTGAGTTCAGTCCCTGGTACCACAAAAAAAAAAAAAAAAAATGCACAAAGAAAAAGGGTAAACAGGCTTATAAGTCTATCTAGTGGTAATTATGGTAAACATTCTGGGGCATGTCTTTCTTTTTCTCCTTTTTCCCCCTTCTTTTTCTATATATTTTTGTTTTACTTTAATATACTTTAACCTGATATGCAATGTTTTGTGAATGGCTTGTTCACTTAACATATGATTTTTTTTCTTGTTTCAGAACCTTTATTTGTTTATTCACTCATTTTTATGACCAGCTCAGCCTGTCCCGAGGGCATGGCTGGCGCAACATGTGGTGCCGGGGATCGAACTGCAGTCCCTGCAGTAGCCCAAGCTTTCCTAAGCAGGCGCTTTAGACCACTGAGCCATCCCACTGGGCCCCTAACCTATTTCTTTTGAGTAGAAATATCGCAATTAATTTCCGTGCTCCCCATTCTTGGCTATTCCCAGCATTTTCACTTACTGTACCCTTCTGTCACATCATGATGAGGACTGTGTCTTTTGGATTTGGACAATCTGGTTCAAGCCCACTTGTAAAATTTCTATCTGAGGGCCAGCAGTATAGCTCAGTAGACCAAGCGCTTGCTTAGGGAAGCACAGGGACCAGGGTTTGGTTCCTGGCCCCGCCAGCTGCACCAACCCTGCTCTCAAGTGTGCTGAGCCGGTGATGGATTCTGCGCACAGTAGCATGCGCCTGTAATCTTAGCACTTGGGAAGCAGGAAACAGGAGGATCACTATGAATCTGAACTACATAGTGAGACACTATACAGAAAAAAACAAAGATAAAATTTCTATCTGCTTGGATAGCTATGAGGATTGAACATTGAGGGCTACCCATGAAAAGACATTTCTGAGGTATTTAATACACAATAGGTGCGCAATAAGGTATGACTTTTAGCTATACATTATGAGTGCATGCATTTTTTAAAAAATCTGCCTTTTGCGGGGCCTGGCGGGATGGCTCAATGGTCTAAAGTGCCTGCTTGGGAAAGCTTGGGCGGCTTCAGGGACCCGCGGTTCGATCCCCGGCACCACATGCTGCGCCAGCCCTGCCCTCAGGGCGGGCTGAACCGGCCATAAAAATGAGTGAATAAACAAACAAAGGTTCTGAAACAAGAAAAAATAAATAAATAAACAAACAAACAAATAAATAAATTCTTTTAAAAATCTGCCTTTTGGAAAGAAAATGAATATGAGAGAGAAAGATGAGAAAGACAGAGAGACAGAGACAAAGAGAAAGAAAGACAGAGACAGACAGAGAGACAAAGATAGAAAGACAAGAGACAGAGAGCATTCTCCACATGGTCACACCCTTCTAATAAGACAGGCTTAGTTGGCTACAGTTCTTTCCCCTCCCTAACAACTCAGGGTGGATGCACACACAGTTTTTGACGTATCCATGACCCCAGAACTGGCTTGGGAGTCAGAGGGAGATGGCAACATCCTCTGTCCTTGGGAGGGCTGGTTTCCCTTTCTGAGTCTTGAGTCCAAAGCTTGACCTTTGCCTGACACTGGCAAAACTCCAGAGTCAAGGAAATGACAGCTTTGCAGGGAGTGGGCCCTACCGTCACTGCCCTAAGGCCTCAGCCACTATTCATGGGCAGTTGCTGTGCCAGTTGGGCACCAGGCCAAGAACTTTGGGGACATCATCTCCTTTATCATCCCAAGAAACCTATGAAGTCAGTGTTACCCTCTGCTGGGGTCCAGAGAAGTTAAACTACCTGCCCAAGGCCACACAGCTTCCAAGGGGGATCCTGGAGCTCTCTGTTGGCCTGCAAGGCCCAGGTGCACTGCAGCTTCCCGTTAACATGGCAAGGTTTTATGTCGGAGAAAGATGATGCCAGAGAACCCCAGAGGTCCTCTCATTAAACTTTGGGGGCCCAGATCTCTGAGAAGACATTTGTCCCAGGTCCCCAGGCTGGGCCTTGAGTGTCCATGTCCCAAGCCAGACTTTCATCCATTGGTCTGACCTTCTCACCTTGGGTTTTAACCTCAGGGTAAACTCAGCAATCCCAGGGTAGCTTAGAAGCCTGGTGACCCACCTGTCCCTCTGGGTGTCAGGAAGCAGTGCTCAGAGGCAGCTGCACCAGCGTGGCCACCAGGGCCACATATGCTGGGCCGAATGTCAGGCTCAGGAGAGCCTGGGCCCCTTCCCATCTTGAGATGAGGGAGGAGGGAGAGGCAGTAAGGAATAGGAGAAAGAGACCAAACTTAGGGGCAAATGGCTGGAGGCCTGCTGGACCTTCTTGGGGCAGGGTTTGCTGATCTACACTGCAGAATAATACTTTGTCTCACTCACTTATTTATTTATTTATTTCAAAATTTTTTTTTTTTTTTATAGTACCAGGGATTGAACTCAGGATCCTGTGCTTGCCAGGCAAGCACTTGTTCTACTGAGCTATCTCCCCAGCCCCTCACCCACTTCTAAAAGCCATTCTTAAACCTCTCTCTAGAGCTATGAAGCAGAAGAAAGACCTTTGGAAAATCTGAACACCAAATAGCGCCTTGTTATGAAGTCAGTGAGCTTTATGGTGTGGTTAGTCGGTCATAGCTCTGCTCTGATTTTATCGTGCACAGGTATTAATGACCTGCAGAGCTGTGGGGCATGAACACAGATGGGTCCTTAGGCTCTGGGTTCCTGAGAGAGCTACCAGCTCTGTGACCTTGGGCAACTTGCTAGGGCCCAAGGGGACTCCTTTCATAGCTGTGAAATAGGCGCCTTATGTCAAGCTCACTGGGTTGTTGGAGGGCTACAGGGAAGGCTAAGGCAGCCAGCGAGGCTTAGTAGATGAACCTGGGAGGACTTCTGGTATTTCCGTTATATGTTAACTTTGCTGGGTGCAGGGACCGTGGGGACCAATATAGGACAGATCATCATAGCATAAATCCAAATGGCAAGTCCCCCAGGAGGGCCCACCAGAGCCAGCTCTTCAGGCCGCCTAGAGTCAATAGGGAACTGTGGGGTTGATTAGAAGGATGAGCAGGGCACCTGTCCCAGGACCTGCAAGGAGGCCCTGCATTCAGAAGCACACGGGCGAGGGAAGGAGGCTTGAGCAGCGGCAGCATCTATGTTCCCAGGGTAGCAGACAGGCACTCGTGTGCTTTTAGCATGGAGAAGCCGTGTATGGAATCGTGTGCTTTGGCCAATCTCACGGATGCAGGATGGGGATGGGATGGGGGAACTGAGAGCTGCCCCAGTGAGGCTGATGAGTGGCCAGAGTGACCATGCACTCTGGCTCGTGGATCCGCAAGAAAGATGCGGGCCTGGAAGGGGGACTGTCAGGAGCTCCGCTTTGCGTGTGCTGCTCTGGCTACATGAACAGGGACACTATCCCTGCATATGCAAAGCAGGGAGGAAGTGGGCAAGGAGCACTGGAGGATGCCCCTAGACAGGCTTGGGGTGCCTGGGGGCTGCGGGATGTGGCCAGCAGCATAGCCACCTGGCATTGATGGCAGCACTGCCTGGGTTAATAATGGGGAGGACTATGAGTGAGTGACAGGATGTCAGGGAAGCCTGCCCTCCTCACAGTGGCCCACAGGGTCACCAGAGCTGGCAAGGAGAGGTCTCATTAGAGTTTGGCTCTGCTCCATGGTAGAGCCCACCACCCAGATGCACATAAAGGCAGGGAGGGGGTAGAAAAGGTGGGAGATTAGTGTGATGAGAGTGCTGGGCTCTAGCTCTGGCTCAGCCAGAGACTCAGAAGCTGATCTTGCCAAATTTTATTCATTTATTCACTCACTCATTCATTCACTCACTCATTCATTCACTCATTTGTTCATTCATTCACTCATTTGCTCATTCATTCATTCATTCATTCATTCACTTGAACATATTCATTTCCCACAACCAGTGTGCCAGGCTCCAAGCCAAGCATTCAGATCCAGCCCTCGGACTGACCAGAGACTTGTACCTAAGCAGTAGCAACAGGAGAAGCAATAAAGCAGCAGGAGAAGGGGTAGAACTTTCCAGGACCCTGTCCTGTGCTCCAAGGCTTTGCGTCCTGGGAGCTCCTGCAGGAGGCACTCTTCTCGTTTCCCTTTCACAGATATGAAACTGAGGCTTAAAGAGGTGAAGTCTCGAAGGTCCCCAGCGGTGCCAGGTAGGGCTGGAGTGGAGCCCAGACCCCCGTGCGCTGTAAGACTCCTCATTCTGTCCTACTCGGGGGCTTCCAGAATCTGCCTGTGCACCAACGTCCCTGGGAGGACTGCTAGACAGTGCAGAGGCCATTTTGTGCCTTCCATTCTTGTGTCCTGGCTTTGAATTTCTAGAGCAAGGTTGGGGTCACAGTTGAGAGTCAGGTAGCTGAGCCCTCTCCCCTCAGACCCCAGCCCCAGCCTCTCAACCTGGGTGCTGGGCTGTGCTGGTCTCAGTGGTAAGGGCAGCTCCCACACAGGGGCCCTGCACCTCCCTTCCAGATGCACAGCAGCCCTGCCTGCCGCTGGCTAGCCCAGGCCCCACCTTCCTTCCGGTCCCATGTTCAGGCCTCCTCGTAGACACCTTCCTGGCCCCAAGCCTCTTCTCCAGCCTCTCACTCTCTGTTCTGGTCCCTCCCCAGGGCTGTGTCCCAGCCACCTGGGGCATCTGAAATTGCTGGTGCAGGAGACCGAGTGCGTCAGCACCAGACATCAGAGCCACCCACGACTGCCAGGGACTCAGAGGACTCCTTGCAGGCCTCCCTCCGGAAGTCACACCTGCTGTCCGTTACCGCCCATGTCTTCGTGGAGGGAGAGCCAGGCTCTCCTGTGCCCGGCTGTGAAGCAAGAATATGGTGAGTGAGTGATCTGCTGAGGGCAAGCGGGGAAAAGATAGCTTGGTCAGCGGGGCTTATCTGTCCCTTGACCTCTGGAGAGTCCCAGAAGGGAACTTGCATTAGGGGAAAATCAGCAAGTCAGCCTATTCCTTACCTCCACGGTAGCTGGAAAATTCCTCCTAGTGTGTAGACTCAAAGTAAGGACAGTGGCTCAGATGGCGTGAGTCACTGCAGCCTCCCTGTGATGTGGGGCACATACTGGCACAGAGGGCAGAGTGGGAGCTGGAAGGGTGAGAATGGGCTCCCACTGTGGAGATGGGCACTGAGGCCTAAGCGGGGGAGGATGTCACAGCCAAGGTCATGTGTGGCTGCAGAGGGCTAGAGATGGGAGCTACAGAAGCTCAGGGGTAGGAGCTGAGGGTGCGGGGCTCCCTCCAGGCTCAGCGTGTGGTGGGGCCTGGACAAGCCCCTGGCCTTCTTTGGGCTGCAATCTCCCTGCAGTCTTTCAGTCCTCACCCAAGGCTGCAGGGTAGACCGGCTGTGCCCCTGCGCATGCCTGAAGGGGTTAAGCTGCCGGCTCTGGCTTCACTCGCTGCACACCCCCTCCTTCTGACAAACACTTGTAGGAAATCAGGCTGGGCGCTTCCTGAGAGGAGGCAGAGCCTCAGCTGCTCAGGGGCGGGGAGAGGTGGGGAGGATGCTGGTCTGCAAGCCGCAGCTCGGGCTGGCAGAGCTGCCTGGAGGCGGGCCAGGGCGCGATGGAGGCAGGGGGCTCCCCACGTCTGGAACAAAGACCTCACAGGCAGGTCCCCTGAGCCTGGGCCCGCAGGGCGCTGGCGGAGCTGGAGCGAGGTAAGGGAAGTGGGGGACAGAGGAGGAGGGCCAGCCCGGAGGCCGCCTTCCCTTGGGCTGGGCTGGACGCTGGACGGGCCAGTCCGAGGCTCTCTGGACAGTCCAGCCCAGGCAGTCAGACCAGCCTGCCAGGAAGTCACGGCAGCTGTTACTACTTCTCTCCCACTTAGGGAGCCGCATCACCCTATCCCAGATGAGGGTGGGTTTTAGGGGGATTTTGTCTAACCTCAGGATGCTAGGTTGCAGTTTCAGCTCTGATTCTGTTTTCTGGAGAACTTGTATGGGCAGTGGTCCCTCCCTGCTCCCAGGGTGTCCTCTGCTCTTACAGAGTTAGTGTTGTGGTTGCTAAGGGGACTCGGAGACCCAAGAGTGGGGGCAGCTCAGAGGACAGCACCTCCACCCCAAGTGGCCCCTTCTGCCACTTAAGCACAGGAGCAAGCAGTGTCAGAGGGGCAGTCTGAGGATCGGCAGGACAGCTGGGCCCTTTGGGATGGGAGACCAGAGTCCCTAAGCAACCTGGGCATCTCTTCTTTCTCCTGGGAGGAGGGGCACCTTCACAGGGATGGCTGGGGCTTTGGGTCATAGTTCTGTCCTGACACAGATCCAGAGCCTGGCCGCTAGCCCAGCCTTTTTGCAGGGCTCCAACGTGTGATCAGGAGTCTTTCTCTCCCTTCCTCCTCCTGCCCCTCAAGAGTCTGCCAGCCTCTGAGTTTGAGTAACAGAAACTCAGCTTTGGATCCCTGTGCTGCATCTCCTGGCTGGGAGGTGTGGAGGCCCTGTGACTCAGTTTCCTAGTTTAGGAGACATCGGGGTAGTTGTGGGAGTCAAGGGGGGGGGTGCCTGGACAGCCCTGGCTGGATGGGGACTTCAGAGGTCACTGGCAAAGGAGCACCCTGTAATCGGGAAGAGTCTGAGACACAGGGCCTCCAGGGAAGGGTCCTGGGCTTTGGGATGGCTGAGGAGGGGCTAGAAACCTACTTCATATACATATATATATATATATATATATATATATATATATATATATATATGACTGGCTCAGCCTGCCCTGGGGTGGGGCTGGCACAGCACATGGTGCAGGGGATCGAACCATGGTCCCTGTGGTTGCCTAAGCTTGCCTAAGCAGTTGCTTTAGACCACTGAGCTGTGGCAGTGGCTGGGAGGAGTCAGGCTCATGCAGGAACTGCGAAAAGACCACAGGTCTGGGGACCTCAGTTTCCAGGCAGTCAGCTTCCTACTTGCATGGCTGGAGCCCTCCCATAACCCAGCCCCCTGCAAAGGCTGAGGGGAGCCACACTGCCTTTGTCCCGCAGGTGAGGAGCCCACCCTTAGTTCCCCTGCGAGCTCGCTCCATTGCCGACCCCATCCTTGCCCATGCTGTTCCCTCTGCCTGGAGCACTCTTCCTCACGCTTCTCCCCCAAACCCACTTTGCTGCTCTGCCACTGCCTAAGCTTCCTTCTGCGTTGCGCCCCACCGCCATGTGGGTTTCAGAAAGCTTTTGTTCTTCTGTTCTTCGTGTCTTGAGTAGTCATAAGGAATCCTCGGGCTCTTCAGAATGTTAGTTCCCACCACCCCGTGTGTATCTTTGGTCCTCCGAAACGTGACCTCAGCTTGGAAGAGGGGCTTGGTCAGTAGAGAGCCTCAGTGTTCACACAGTGCAGGCTGTGCCTCCCGCCTGCGCCAGCAGGGCCAAACTCGTGGCGGCAGCAAGGGCAGAGGTAGGCTGCACTTATGTTCATGGGGAGGCAGTGTCAGCCCAGCCACACACCCTGAGTAGCAGCGTCTGCAGGGCAGGGACCTAGTCTGTCCCAGCTCCATCCCAACCTGAGTTTGGCACTGTGTGTTTGTTGACTGATGGGCTGGCCCTGAGCTCCGTGGCGCTGTGCGCTGGGCTTGATCTGGAGGAGAAGGTCTTGGCCTGGAAAGGCTCACAGATTCTTTTGGGGACCTGGGACAGGAGTGCCTGGCAAGCTACACCCAGGGACCTCTGCTGCCTCTGACGTGCAGCACCCCTTGTTGCAGTGAGATTTCTGGGACTTCTGAGTCATCCCAAAAGACAGGCTGTTCCTCTTTGTGCTTGCAGAGGCCTCTGTGATTGGTCAGGCTGCTCTGTGGAAGGGCTAGAAAAAGCCCTTTTAAAAGTCAGAAAACCACACACCCCACCTCCACCGCTGGGCCCCTTCCGCAGTGGCATTTCACACAGAGAAGCAGAGGCTGCACCTTTAACCCTACCAACAGCTGCTATAGCACCAGGGCCAGGACAAGGTCTCTGACCTGCTGAGGGCAGCTCTGCCTGAGGCCCGGGATAACAGCACAGTTTCCCAGGCCAGGCTCACCCAGGCAGCCCCGAGCATTTGCCTGCCTGCCTGCCTGCCTGGCAGGAGGAGCCTCAACATGCTCATGCTGAGGATCTTGCCAAGCCAGGGTTCCTAGAGGGTGTAGGGGGTAAGGACCAGAATGGCTACTTAGAAGACTTCTAGGGCAGCTCTTCAAGTCCTTCAGCAATTGTTTTTTTCTGCACTAGGGACTGAACGCAGGGCTTTGCTTATGCTAGGTGACCGCTCTATCACTGAGCTACGTTCCCATCCCTGTTTATCTTATTTGAGACAGAGTCTTTATCAATTGCCCAAGCTGGGTTTTGAATTGAGATCCTCCTGCCTCAGCTTCTCAAGTAGCTATAATTACAAGCATGTGCCACTCATTGTACCTGGCTTGGAAATATGCTTTCTAATATATATAATATGTTAGTATAGACATATGCAGCTATAAGAAATATGCATATGTATGTATATATGCATGTGAGCCAATAGATTTTTATCAAGGGGTTGTGCAATTAAAAAAGAAAAAAAAAAAAAAAGAACTAGGACCAGGACTGGTACTGGCACATCTTGCCCTGGCGCTGATCCAGCAGGTGGTCATGGCCAAGTCACTGTTCCCTGTTGAGCCTCTGGTTGCCACTTGAAGGCACACTGAGAAGAGGTCTAGCCAGGGTGGCCGAGTGGGGGTGCATGCGCAGGGGGGTTACGCGGTGGGTTTAACACTCAGGCAATGTGGAAGGACCCCAGACTCTGCTTTGCTGGGCCGAGAAGAGGACAGGCTGGAAGGCAGGAGGTGGGGGAGAGGCCCTGAGCGCTACGTGTGGATCTGGGGTGCAGCCAGAGAGGAGAATTACCACTGTCCCTCCCCAGCCCCTAGGAAGCCGGCCTTTCCCTGGGGAACTTGGTGCACAGAAATAGTTGCCTGCTGACTTTTCTCAACTGTGCGAATCAAGGCCACTGACCAGGATTCAAGAGCTCACGAGGCGGAAGGACAAACACAGACTGTCTGTCTACAGAGACCTCGGTTGTTCTCCACGTGGCTCAGGCTGTGGACGGAGAGGCTGACTGCCACCCTGCCCGCCTGGTCCTCGTGTGCCCCTCACCACTGGTCTCTCTGAGAGGCCTCAGTTTCCCACCTGTGGGAGAGGCCTCTGTGTGAGCCCTCCCCATGGGCAAGCTGTGTGTGTTTCTTTGACTCCTCCACGGCCGGGAGCTTTTGGGCCGTGCTGTGCCCATGGCTGCATTGGCTGTGCTTCCCAGCCCGGCCTAGGGCTTGGCATAGAGGAAGGCGTCGGGAGCAGGGGAGGCAGGGGCAAAGGGAGATGAGAGGGCAGAGAGAAGGTCACCAAGGAGCCCTTCGTGGCCATGTTCCCTGCCACTCTCTCCCTCCCAGCGAGTCCCTGCTGCCAGCCTTCCTGGTGTGCTTCCCTCTCCCAGAGAAGAAACTTCTAAGCTGCGCCTGGGATCATGTACTGAGTCTGAACAGGGCTGGGGCAGCCAGCCTGGGTCTGCCCTCTGCCGCCCTGCACTCCCTGACATCACAGTCACCTGCCCCTGGCTGCTCACTGCAGCCCTCAGGAAACCACCCCCCCCCCCCCCCCCCCCCCCCCCCCGCCTGCCTCTGCTCTCGCTGGCTGGCTCCCTCTCAGCTTTTGCTCTTTATTGGATCAAAGCCACGGAGCATGAATGTAGTCACTTACAAGGGACACAGTGGTGGGCGACCATCTCTTCAACAGACATCCGTGGCCCCCAAAAGGAAACCCATGCCCAGGGAAGTTACAGACCACCCTTTTCCCCCCTAGCCTCTGGTAGCCTCTGCTTTCTGTCCACGGACCGCTCTAGGGTGGGCATGGCCTACATGTGGAGTCCTACACTAGGTAGCTTTTTGCATCTGGCTTCTATTGTCCAGCGTGATGCATCTAGCTTCGCCTCCTGGCAGTGTGGGCTGGGGCTTCTTCCTTCTGATTTCGCCTTTTCATGCCAACATTGCATGGCACAGGGACACCGCAGGTTGTTGGTCTGTTCTCTCGGTGGACACTCGGGCTCTCTCTTCCTTGCTGCCGCAGACACGTACAGGCCTGTATGGGTTTGCGCACCTGTGTTCAATTATTTGGGGAGCTAAAATGGTATCTTTATCACTCCTTTACTGTCCACCTGAATTCTTACGTGAGGGAGGACAGGCATGGCTCCCAGGGGCAGTGGCTTGGTGGCTGCCTCCTTCCTGACCCTCCTTTGCCTGCATTGGCTGAGCATGGGCTACCCATCTGTCCTCACCTGAACTCATAGTCACTCAGTATCCATCTGCTACATCCTCCCTGGGCTGTCAGCTCTCCTAGGAGCAGGGCCCATGCCCTGTGCCCAGCACCCATGTACACAGCTGGCCACGCAGTGATATCAAACACTTGCTAGTCAACGTGTTGGTCACTGGACACCTTATCCCTTGCCGTAGGCACTTTCGATAAAGGGGAATCAAACTCCCAACCTGGAAGGTACCTGGGAAAAGTTCATCTTCCCTAAAACCGAAGAATGAATTTTAGAATGAACAAAAGAGATTAAGAGCGGCACAGATTTATTGCGGAAAAGAAAGCTTCTGTCCAAGAAAGAGACAGAAAGAAACGCGAGGTGGTTGCCAAGAAACCTCTCATTTCTAGGGATTTCTACAGAGCAAAACCATGAGGTGAGGCAGGTACAAGAAGGGGAATGCACAGGACGGGCAAAACTATGGTGAACCATAAGATTACAAGCACAATTGCTAGGTAAAATTGATTAAATCAGAATCAGATGGGGAAGCCAGTCACGTAGCAAGCGGACATGAATACGGAATGGGCTTTTCCTGTAAGAGGTTGCTTAGTGACTGTTCCTGGCTTTTTTAAGGTGATTGATACCAATTTAGAATATCAATCCCTGATGCTCATCACAAGGGAGATACGTGACTGCATTTGTTTAATCTTTTGTCTTGAGGCCTGGCCCACAGAGGGGGTGCCTGTTTATCCCACAGTTGCAAGGTATTCCATCTTCCATATTGGGTCCTTTGAGAGCCCAGCCTTGTCTGACTGCCTCTAGTATTTCTGTCTAACTCCACTGCCTACAATAGTTTCATAGAGCCCTGGTGGTTTCATAGAGGCATGGTCATCTCAGTTTTACTGATTAAGGGTGGAGTGATGGCCACAGTCAACAGTGAGCAGGGTGGAGCGGACAGCTGAGCCAGGACCACTGGCTTCCCGAGGCTTTGCACTAACTTCTTGTTCTTAATGAAGGGGACACCACCTGCATTAATACTGTCTGTCGACCTCTGTGTCCCCTACAGGTCACAGGCAGAATGGCTGACACTGAGAGGAGCCGCCACTGGTGACTCTGGGGTGCCCAGCTGCAGCTCAGGCTCCTGAAGATGAAGTGGCCCAGGTGAATGCCAGGCCCATGGCCAGCTCAGGGACAGAGGTGCACTGGGCCAGGCCGAGCCTGGGGAAGGGATCCCAGCGGCGACGCTGGGCCTGGGCCAAGGAGGAGAAGGGTGCAGATGGGAGCAACACTTGTGGCTGGGGCAGGGAGCCCTCCCATGGTGTGGCCAGCCCAGAGCTCCTGGAGGACTTCCACCTGGCCCAGCAGCACCCGCTGCCCCTGCAGTGGGACCCCGACCCGCAGGAGCTGCGGGCGTCTTCGGGAGAAGGTGAGCCTGATTACCCCTCCCCTGTACTGGTGTCTTGTCCCCAAGTATCCAGCAGGGGAAGGGGACTGGGGAAAAACTTTCCATTTCAAAATTAATTTCTACTAAGACTAGAACTTAAAATTTTAAAAGCTGTCAAGTATATAAATAGTGCTGCTCATTGCAAAAACCTAGGCTGGTAGTGAATGCTTGTCACACACCTAAGGTCCTTAAAGCAGGCTTGCCCTAATGTCCCCTTTGGCAGTATTTCTGAGCTCTCCACTAGGGAGTGGGGACTGAGGTGCACTGGGGACAGGGCAGAGTTGTCTCTTCCTGGAGTCACAGCTGCTCCCTGTCTTGTGCTCTTACTGGAGGTCCCAGTAAGACATGGCCACGCCTTCTTGCCCTCCCTCCACATCACCCTGTCCAGGTAGGAGTTTTTTTTTTTTTTTTGTCTTTTTGAGACAGGGTCTCGCTGTACAGTTCAGGCTGGCCTTGAGCTCAGTTTTGTAGCCCAGGCTGGTCTCGAACTCTCACCGATCCTCCTGCCTCAGCCTCCCGAGTGCTGGGATTACAGGCGTGCGCCACCACGCCCGGCTTCAGGTAGGAGTTTGAATAAGGACTGCCAGAGGCAGTGACTTGCGCATGGCCCCAGGGGAGGGGAGCTGGGGTGAACCAGATGCTTTCTGGCAATGCATCCCACTGTGATACCCCCCAGTCTAGACAGACTCACCCACAGGGCCACTGCTGGGTTCTAGGTCCAGGACTGCTCTGAACCACAGTGTGATCTTTGACAAGTTACTTAATATCTCTAGTCTTCAGGTATGCACTATCAATAAGTACATTGCAGAAAGAGCTTTTCAGTCATGAAGGGATGTAAAGGTGTCCAGGGCAGGGGAAAAACCATGGCAGAGCAGTGGGCGACATAAGGATTAGGACAAGTCTATACCCAATATTACTCATAACATGTGTCTCATGAAACTTGGCATCTTTCTCAGAGGCCAACACAGGATCTAGTACAGTGTAGTAATGATAGGCATGACTGAATGTGAGATGGACAGATGGACAGATGGACAGATGACAGAGTGGGCAGGTAATGGATGGAGAGTGGATCAGCAGATGGATGAGAAGATGAATGGATGGATGGATGGGTGGGTGGGTGGATGGATGGGTGGATGG